>JAUTDX010001117.1:0-79570 GCA_030844895.1 Ambrosia x helenae | reverse complement strand
ATGGAGATGGTCTTATTGAATGTCATATGTCCCCACCCCAGTTATTTTATTATATACATAGATATATAGAATAGATTCATTCCGAAAGAGGTTTCATACTCCATGTAATATTTAGTAACCTAGGTTATGTTTCTTTGCTTGGGCTTAAGTACAAGAGAACAAGAGAGTCATTGTAACGACCTGGAATTTAACGAGTCATTACGGATTAGTAAATGATGACATAATTATCACTTAACAATTCCCTAATTATTATTATAACTAATCGGCTTTTATTTATTTTATAAATTAACTTCTTTTAAAAATATCAACTCATAATATCATAATCTTTAAAATTAACATTACCATTTATCAAACAAAACTACCAACTTCCATTATTATAACTGGGCCGTAGCCCCTTTTACAATAACCAGACCTGGGTCGTAGCCCATTTAACCTGACTTGGGCCGTAGCCCTTTAAACAAAAACCATATTTTCAAAAGTGTTTAGTGTTTAACAAACTTCTCTAAATAACACAACTGGGCCGTAGCCCTTTTGACACTCATCCGGCCCAATGGGCGGTTTTATTTTATTAACATTCTCCTTCGTTTTAGACACGTATGAGCTCGGGTTCCACATACCTAATCAACTTGAAATGCATGTTAAAAATACGTTAGCCACAAAGCTAGTGAGTGATGCCAGATTCGATTTAGACTCGTTTTTAATAAACATGCAATCGTTTTCGTATGGTTCGGTCATTCTAAGGTGGAATATATTATCGATGGAGCACCATACAAATGATTATATAAGAGATCTTCCATAAAGGTTCATGCATGCTATTATTATGGCTAACTCATAGACTTATTAGGTGAAGCAATTTAAATCACTTGAGTGTGTAAGTAAGTGTACAGGTGTACACAAGATACAAGTTGGCGGCCAAACTAGAATCTAAGGGTAAATGGGCCGATGATATAACTAGGTGTTTTGGGCTTGGTTTGTACTAATAGGTTAGGATAGATAATTATTTTAATGGGCTTTTATAAGTTAATTTTCATAAATGATATTGGGCCAAAACCATATGGTTAATTACTATAAAGAATGTTGGGCTTTGAACACTATTATAGAGAGTTGGGCTTTAGATTATTATTGGGTTTTGGTAACATGCCCAAACTCTATTCGGGTTTTATTAAGAAGCCCACTAATAATATTCGGCCCTAAAAACACTTCGGCCCATATAAAATTGACAACTGGGCCGAGTCCTAACTCTTATTGGGCTTGGTTTGTAATCCGGGTAAGATTATTGGGCTACACTATAAGTGGCCCAATCATAATAATAATAATTAAATATTAATTAATTATTTTATTAATCTAATTTCGGTATATAATGACGTCATAATTTTCAGGGTGTTACACTAACCTACATACTCCATAGAACGGTTTCCTAACCATTTTTTGCAGTGTTTTCAGATCTGATCCGTACCGGACTAGTCAGTTGGACCGGGAACCGATGCCTTGACCGTCTGTGTCAAGGGTTGAACCAGACTAACATCGAACCGGTGGTCGGATTGGGAAAAAAAGAGGTTGGACCGGAATTTTAAAAAATTGGATTTTTTTTATTTTTGGCCGGTTGGTTGGACCGGTGGGGGAGTCCGGTTAGACGTCGGTTAGACGTCGGTTCGATTATGAAAACATTGGTTTTTTGCGAACCGATAAACCTTAAAACATTGGTTTTTTTTGCGAACCAATCGTGGTTTTTCTTGGAGTGGCCACGTTGGTCCTGTGTGTGCTTGTTGGTGGAGCATATGGAGGGCATCGTTGGAGGAGTATTTACCTTCCACCGCAGACACGAAATGCGCATCCACACCGACTTTCCTTTATTATTATTATTATTGTCCTGGAAGCCCCTCGTTGGCGGAAGGATCGATCAGAGGATGCGAAGATCATGCAGATCTGATGATTTCATTCCTGGACTTTGGGATACCGTCTTTGCCTATGAGGCATTTCATAAGTTTCTCACTGCGTACGCCTTGTATGAAACCAACGCGAGTGAGTTTCTTCTCTGTTGCCTATCAGGAGCGCTTCCTTGTTGTAGCGCACAACGTAGTCCTCGATGGACTCATTATCGTTGCGTTGGCACAATAAGATGTGAGCTTTGTCTTTCTTGTGCTTCCGCAAATGGGAGAAATGGGTTGGAGAATTAGGTGATTAAATCGTCAAAATCAGTGATGCTCCCCGCAGTGAGGTTGTCAAACCATACTCTGGCGGCCGCAGTTAGCGTCTGGGTGAACAAGTGGCTCCAGACCTGGACTAGCCAGAGTACTGCACTTCCCGCACACTCGAAATCTTGCAATATGATCGTCCGGATCACGCATGTCATCGTACTTGCCGATGCTGCTGGGAAGTTTAGCTTGTTTCGGGATGGGAGCCATCGCAATGCGGGGAGACAAATTTTGACTTCTCCGTGAGGGCTCTCGGTCTGTAGGGAGGACCAGATTATCGTCTTCGTACGCATGAGTGTCATGCGTTGCTGTTACGGGAAGGGAGTTGTATTGGTGACTCAAGTGGTCAGTCTCCATCACTGGAGGACTCGGACTAAATATACCTAAAATCGAGTAGCTTCCTCCCCAAGTTACCTATGACTATATATACCTATTGTATCTCATGATGAATAAAATTAATATCGATCAGGGTTTGTACGTTTCACAATAACAAGGAAGAGAAAGCATAAGCATGTTGGACATTAATCTGTTTAGGGTGGAAAGGGAGGAAATCCAGAACTTATACGTGAATCTCAACGTCGTCGCTTTGCAAATGTAGAAATCGTCGATGAAATTATTCAACTCGACAAAGAGTGCCGACAACGTCCGTTTTTTCTTTTTCTTTTTCTTTTTTACTTTTACTTGGCTCTTGTTTACTGTTGTATTGGTTTTATTAATATGTTTTGATGATGTTTACAGGTAAATTTGAGCTGGACCAGTTGCGAAAACAGTTCAACAGGATTAACAAACAAGTCGCTAATAAACTTAGGCTTTCTGGAGGAGATGCAAGTTCCCTAATAAAAACTACAGCTGAAAACAAGGATTCAACTGCAAAGAAACAAGCAGAATTTGAGGCGGTCCGTACCGCATTACATTCAAAGTTGGAGACAGTTGGAATCTCGTGCATGATTCAGTTCCTGTTAGCGATGATGAGGTTAATATTATTGCTCATAATTAACAATCTTTTTGCATGTTGTACGTGCATGGTGGTTATAATATTATATTATGTTATATTACATTACAATATTACCCTTGTCTTATTACAGGCAAACAATGTTGTTGTACGGACATGGGGGAGAGAGAAGAGAAGAGGCAAATCTGAAAAATCATGTTGAGCTTGTGGAACTTCTTGGAATTGTTGATCTAGCAAAAGGTATTATAATTATAATTATTTTACTTGATTCTGCGTGACGTATGTGGCCTGTGTCATGTCATGTCATGTGATGGTATACGGGTCGTATAAGGTTATACGACCTGTATATGGGGTATCGGATTAAGATAGAGAGTGTACCATTATTAGGACCTTTTATGTTTTGATATTTGGGATTTCCCAGCCATAAGTGTGTATGCAATCTTTGGTCATTCTTTTTACATCTTTTTTATCAATTCAAAGTAGTTTTGGTGGATTAAAAAGAGTAACTTAAAGAATGATTAACGTCGTAGATGCAAATTTTATCAACTTCATAATCTTTTTGTCACTGAGTTTGCGCTATATATATATATATATTGCTGAAACTTCTTGTAAAAATGTGTAGCTAATGCATCTCAACTTTTGATATTTAGGTTCTAAAGTTGCTGGTGCTAAAGGATATTATTTAAAAAATGCTGGTTTGCGTTTAAATCAAGCTCTTATAAATTTTGGTCTGGATTTTTTGGAGGAAAGGAGCCAAAGGTATCAAAGGCCAAAGGGATAAAGACATGTTGGTTCTCTGCACAAGCTTTAGCATGCTTATCTACTTTCTTCGATTCCGCCTTTCTCGATGCTTGCCCAGCTACAAACCCAGTTTCCCTTAACCCAACCAAAGGAGATACCCCTGTGAGGTCCACGCAAGCATGTTTCCCCCTCTCCCAACTAAAGACAAGCAGATCTGCTGGTCGCAGGGTGGATCTCCCTTCCGCAGGGTCTGTGAGAAAATTTACAGGGGCCTCCTTTTTGGCAGAAATCCCAGCTCTTCTCAGGATGTCCCACAAAACGTCCCTCACCCAGTCATGCCGGTATTTGAATCCAGGGAGCTCTTTGCAATGAATTGCGTGCTCCCGTATTTATCCATGCAAGCTTTAAGGCAGATGGGGCATGTTTCATCTTCCGGATACATAGGGATCATCAACCGGTACTTGAGTATAGCCCTGTACTCCACTGCAGACATGCATTGACCCAAACCCTCAATCGGGATAACGGTAAAAAAATCCTGAGCATGAGGACCCTTTAGGCATTCAATCACCGCCTTATCGCGGGAGGACAACTCAAAAACTTCTCCCAGGCTCTGAGCAGTTTTACTAAACAGAGCATTCGCCAAAGTTTTTTGTGGCTTTGAGGGGGCGATGTCCTTATTAGAAAAACCGCCAATATCAAAGTCCGGGAGATAGACATTTAAGCGTTCGAGTGCTTGTTGATAGTCCGGGTCTAACCGATGACCCCACTGTTTCGAAGGATATGATCCTGAAGTTCCCAAGACTGAGCTCTAGATGCCACAAAGGCATAAACCCCAACATCTCGAGCTGAAAGGAGGCCCAAACCACCTAAACGCATCGGCAAGGATGCCAAGCGCCACTGGAGGGCCCCAAAGAAGGGCCACCACACACAACTATATCTTCAATAGCCTCCCGGAGGCCATCATCGAAAAGGGATACCGCATCCACCATCAAGTGGGGGTTGACAGGTTCGCAACCCAAAAAGTAACTTAGCGACCCCCATGCATGACCTGAGCAGCAGGAGTTCACTTTGGGGATCCCTAAGGCGGGGCAGGAGTTTCATAAGGGCAACCGCAACCGTAGCCCGCCGCCCTGCCAACTCCCCAATAAAGATCGGATCTCGGCTAACAGCCCCACCAAGGAGCTTAACCCCCTTCTCTGGTCTACCAATCCCTCTCGGGAAAAGCCCGTCTTGACCTTTCAGCCCGTCACACGTCGGCCAAAAGACCTCTGTTTTCTTAATATGAGATGAAGCCCCAAAGATGGCCCATGCACGTTGATAATGTCTAAAGCCTTAGCAACCTCAGCTGCGTTGCCTATAATCGTCCCATCATCCAAATACCAAGCGTGAAACGGGAGGTTACAATGTTCCTGAACCGTATGATAAGGGGATGTAAGGCAAGAGCAAAGAGAAGGGGCCCCAAAGGATCTCCTTGCTGCACTCCGGTGGTAGCCCCAATACAATCATTACCCACATACAGCCTAGCAGGCTGGGCGTAAAGGAACTGGACCCACGGGTAGATAGACGGGCACCGCTAGTGAACCTCTTGAAGAAAGGCTGTGCGGTCGACCATGTTGAAGGCATTGGAGAAGTCTACTGTAAGCAGAGCCAAGGACCCATCCGCATGAAAGGAGTTGAGGAACCTGTTGGCACTGTGAAGCACTGCCTCTGCCCCATTTGGTACCCCTACTCCAAATTGAAAGTCCCCCCAGGTACTTGGCAATGTCTTTCCCAACCTTCTTCATTGCCACCTTAGAAACCAACCTTCGCCAAATGCCCCCCACAGCAATAGGCCGAATTCCATTATCGGGCTTCAATAAGGGGGTGTGGGGGGCTGAGGCAACAAACTCGGCAAGTGTCTTAGGGCAGGGCCCCCCAAGCCATAAGTTGACGACTTCAGTAATGGCCGCGAGCAAACCTGAGGAAGTCACCGAGCCTTCGCCCCCAATAGCATCCAACAGGTGTTGGGCCCGTATCCCGTCCCTGCCACAAGACGTCCCTTTAGGGAAAGATCGGATACATCTGAGCACACAATCCCCATCTACAGATAGAGCGGGTTAGGCGATAGGGTTAGAAGGAAAGGATGGAGGCGGCACCACTGGGTGTTTATCAATGAGGGCTTTCATGGTCGATTCACATAATGGGGCAACCCCACTGGAGCACAAAACCTTAACCGCCGCCGTGAAATGCCCATCCCTGACTTTTCGAAGACATTGCTTTATATTTGGTTCCCTTTCATTGTCCTCTTCCCTTCTGACTTCTCCCCTAGATACCATAACCTCCCCCGCGCTATCCAAGAGGGAAGAGACCAGGCCCGCAAACCCAGATCCATCTTTCCATACTGCAAGCGCTTGCATGATGCTACTACACTGCAGAGATTTCCTGTTCCCTGATCTTCGCTCTTGCCTAGAGGACGGTCTGACCACCCTCAGGGTTAACCGCGGAAGCAATAGCAATTGGACCCAATTGTCAACAGAGCCTGGCGACGCCACCACTTTGCGCAAGGCACTTGTTAACACTTGAGCAAACATCAGACGACAGCTGGGGGGAATGCTTTTAACAGTTTGAATGGGGAGGAAAAAAACACGCTCGAGGAGGGCAACATCCCCAACCATCCCAGTTGGGTGACGTTGGTTTGCGTCGTGTACCGCTTGATATGGTTTCTGTATCCCAACAATGAAATCTTCGACTCTTCCGAGACCATGGCGAATGATACAACCTCATCGTCATGCTTGCATCCCCTACTGAGAGCATGTATCACCATGCACTTTCCACATAACCATTTATCTCCTGCCCTGAGAACTTCCCCAACATCCAAAAAAAGGTCCCGATCCTTCGAGATAGCCTCCTTCATAGATAGCCTTCGGCTTTCTGTCTTGAGGTGGGTGCTTTGCATGTGTTCAAGAAGGCGGAAAAATCCGCCAAACCCCGGTTTACCATCTTTACAATCGTGAAAATGTTTAAAGGGGCATGCCCTTAAACCACTAACAGAGCCCTGTGTAGAACCTCCTGACTTGACATTCCGGGCCTTCCTGGCAGGAGCCATGTGTGAATGCTATCTGCCGAACTCGAGGTGAGTTGGGGGGCAAAGGAACCAGCGAGCAAAAACCTTTTACTAGACGGTGAGGGTAGCAACCACAGGTTGCCCACCCTCTAAGCGAAACCCCACATAACTCCTTACCCCATTATTATCATGATTATAATATAGTAATTGTTATTATTATTATTAAACGGAACAAAGGCAGCTGAAACTTGAAAACCTTAATTAATATACAGTATTATTAAATTAAGTACACATATAATATACGCCACTAACTCCAAACAAAATTAAGTTAACTAGGTATATTTAGATACGCGCGTTGCGCGATTTTTACATGGCACATTAAAAACCGATTTTTCTATATAAAATTATTGCCACAAAGTTAACAAACCAATTAAAAAAATAACACAAACGAAGTTAGACAAAGGTAAAAAAAGGAGACTTGAAATTCAATCGTACATATGCCACCACTTCTACCGGTTATCATTAGTTCAACAGCAAGCCTGCTTCAATCCTCCAACCAGAAATAAAATTTTAAACAAAATCATCGCTTATGACATATTACATAAGTATATTATGGAATGTAGATTTCCCAAAACAACCATAGATTGAAAAACAAAGAGAAGATTTAGTAATACGGTAAAATTATTATAATTCCACATGAAGTAACATCCACTAAATCAATAATGATCCAAAAGATGAAAACACATAGGCAATGACTATAAGATAACAATTTTTTCTCTATTATATTTAATAAACTATGTTTTTCAACTGTATGAAATGGTTTAATGTTGTTTTTTCCTTGATGTGTTTTCCTTTCTTTGACACATCCCATTTTACTCAACATACTTATTCAATATAAGATTGACTTATCATTATAAGTAAACACTTTGCATATACTTTGCTTTATCATTTCTTTCCAAATCAACCATAGAGGAACATCCGTATACAGACGCTTGCGCTTTTATCACCTATACATAATCCATCTGCGGTAAACATCCAGTGTTTAGAGTTTAGCCGGTAATAAATTAGATATGCTTAATTACCTCTTTTATTCTCTCTCCAAGGGCATAAAAGGTCTTTTTGCTAAAAGTTGTATAAGTACCAGCCATTGAAACTGATGAGATAGGGGGTGGGTTATATGCTGCGCACTGCAACGGGTTAACCGCAAATTAACTGTAAAAGAAATTGCAAGTAAAACCCAACACGGCCTAAAATGGTAGTAAGATCTAAGACAGAAACATTCATCCACTTAATCGGGTGTCATTTGGTGATTTACAAAATGAAATAGCTCAAATGTGTTTAACCACAAAGTATATCTAAAAAATAATGTTGATTTCATCTATCTCAAACAAAAACTCAAAGGCCCAAATAGAGATTACTCTATTCAGCAAGCATACTATTCAAACCAACATCATTAGTTATTATAGAATAGTACAAAGCAATAACAAACAATATACACTCATGCAAAAACTAAAAGCATTCAATCGAACACTATGTAGACATACAATCTTGTTGTAGCCAACATCATTCAAACCGGAGTCAATTAACACAACCCACTATAGAAAGTAAACATCATCATCATCATCATCATCATACTCAGTTAATCCCACCTATAGCAATGCTAAGGTAGGGTCTGAGGAGGGTAAGATGTAGACAGCCTTACCTTACTCCTAAGAATAGAGAGGCTGCTTCCAGTGAGACCCCCGGCTCGATGTGGTTTGGTATCAAGCCTTGGACATAAGGCACGGAACACTTAGCAATCGGGACAAACCGATCGGTGCATGTACCCCTTTGTCTTTTGGCTATCAACGCCACCACATGATGCATGATTAACCGTCCATCATTTTTAACGTTATTTTCACGAAATTAGTAAAATAACGTTAAAACTAGTGCAACTTTACTTTTGCCCCCCGAGGTCCACACTATAGAAAGTAAACAAAGAACCAAAATGGACCAAGATACAACTGAGAACACTATAAAAGAGCACCAAAACGACCGACAAAGAAAAACCATGAACACTGCAAAAGACAACAAAAGGTTTGTAGAAGAATACAGGAACAATGAAGACTTAACAGTAAAGTTAATCAATGTTTAGACAAAACAGCAACATAAAGCAATGAAAAGAACCTTAAGAGAATGGGATACACGCGTCACCATGGCCGACCAATGTGACCATTTTTGTAGGTTGTTTAAAGCCTAAAACTTGCCCAGTTCGTAGTGCCTGTAACAAAGGTTAATCCACTTAAAAACTTTGAAAGTTTAAGAAGTCATATCAATTCTGTCCTATAAACATATTGAGCAACAAATTGCATAAGAATAAACAAAAAACCCATATAGTTCAACAAATAAACTCAAGTAACACTAACAAAGATACTCAAAATGTGAGCTACAGTTTAGAACCCAATACTGGTCAACATTATACACTAAAAAAAAGAAACAAAGTAATTTACTTACGAGCTCTGGATCGACAAGAGGTAGCTTCCCATCATTGGTACCCTAAACTGAAAACCGACCTCGAACATATACATGCCTGCATCCAATCAGGTCGAATTGCATACATACAAACAGTAATATATATCCAAAAAACCTAACTTGCAATCGGAAAACCAACCGCTTGAGTGGCGTTAACAATTAGGCGGGGGTTCGTAGGTAGATGAGATAGGGATGGGTTATATGGTGGTGACGTCGAGAACGGTAACCACCGAAACAATATGTTGTAAACTAATTATAGAAGCCGAAACAGCCAAAATGGGATCACCAGAATGTTGTGGGATAGCAGCATCGCCTCATTTGCAATGGATCTCCGCCTTGAAATAACCGCATCTAGGTAGCAAAGGAAAAAAAGAAGCAGCTACAACCCCGGCCCATTACAAATAGATTACCCCATCTTTGTGATCAGTGGCGAAGCTTGACCCGAGACTTTGGGGGGTCGGAAGTCACCGCGGGTCGGAAATCACTAGTTTCGGGGGTTCGAAAACCAGTTTCGGGGGGTCGAAACCGTATATACCAAAAAATTTCTATACGAATACTATATAATCGGAACTTCTGAGCGAAAATTCAGGGGGGTCGGCCGCCCCTCCCCGCCCCTTAAAAGCTACGCCCATGTTTGTGATATCAATCCACCTCCATCCATGCTTCCCAGGTCAAGTCTGCCATATTCGCCCGATTTTGAACCCATAGATAACTCATCACCTAGACTTCATCGAGTAGCCGCATAGCCGAAGGAAAATTTTCACTGAAAAATACCTCGTTTCTCATCCTCCAAATATTCCAAACTGCCGTGAGAATAATCGCGTTAACCACTTTCATACATCTCTTTGTCCCCATGACTTCTAAGTGGAACTTCAGTAAGTCGCAGACATGGAAAGCGAAAAGAACCGGTACCTTACACCATAATGCTACTTGTTGCCAAACCTATAGTGCTAGTGGGCATCCAGTGAAGAGATGTTCTGCCGTTTCGTTATGGGCTCCACAGACTTTACATAAGAAACTTGAGCCCCCGATATTGCGTCTTGCTAATGCCATCAAAGTAGGAAGTCGATCCTGTATTGCTCTCCACGCCACTATAGAAACTTTCTTTGGTACCCAATTGTTCCAAATACCGATTGATTGTACCTGCGTCCTGTAAAAAAATCTTCAGGTGCCTTCTGATTTCTCTAACCGAAAATTCCCGCAAGCCCTTGAAGTTCCACCACCACTTGTCTGTTGCATCTGAGAGATAAACCAAAATCCGAGCTCAGGAGTCAGGACTAAATGTAGGCCAAAAATGGCCTCCACTTTCTCAACAACACCTTCTTTAATCATCGCTTTTGCTCCACCGTAAGAATGGTTCCAAGCTCCGATCGTTTTAATGCTTGATCAAATTGGAACCAAGGCGATTTTGATATCTGAAATGGTTAGGTCGTTGCATCCTATCCTTGGCACCAATGTCACCGTTGCATACTCTTCTCCTTCAGTGTTTGTGTCCTCCAATAAAACTGTTAGCCCGAACCTTGCTGCACTCGACACCACCATTTTGTTCATACCACTGTGTGGAATCTGCGTAAAACCGCCAGCGTATTCAGGATCACACGGCGTTGTCACTTCACCTTCTTTCAGCTTGTCGTTCACAAACACGTCAAACTTCACATACTTCTCCCCGTCGAATTTTATTCCATTTATTAGCAAAACCTCGTTGGCTTTCGGCTTTTCTGCATCAGTCCTGTTCACAGCAGGCCTCTTCACACAAACCTTTAGGATCGCGTCTAGTGTCACAGGAAACTTCAGTTACTCCACAGTCTTCACATTAATTAGTTAAAAACAACAAACCCTTATTAATCTCTATTAATTTGTCATCAGTTAATATTACTTACCTGTAATTCGTTCTCCAGTTGTTTCAATATCTTAGCAGCACCAAGAAGCATTGCAACATGAGCATCATGTCCACAAGCATGCATGAGCTTGTTTTAAAGGAAATAGGCACGGAACAACTAAACTCTTAAACAATACAAACAAATTTATACAATCAAGTTTACATATATGAGAACCAATTCGAATGAACATAAGGAAGACGTATGAATTACCGAACGCCGATTCTTATCTTTCCGAAAGAAACTGCATACCATAATCACAAATGGGACTTGAATCGTCTGCAATAAAAATCATAAATCAGAAACACATCACATGACAACTACCAAAACGCCATGATATAATTCTCAACCAAAAGCTACAAGCAACTTTATTATATACTCCGTAAATAAACCACTGAACTAATATTCATCATTCATCACAAATTATTGGACCACGAATCACATATTCACATATATGAAATAATAAAATGAAAACACCACATACCTCTTGCCTCAATCCACCAAAAACCCACTTACAATTCATGTAATAATAATATTAATAATAACAATCCCATCAATATCACTAAACCTTTCTTCAATCCCAACATGAGTTTAATTGACAGCGACAGTCGTGTTGAGATCCACAAACGGCGATGCCTTCAGATCTTCCTATCGTCAGCGATGCACATATCGCCACACTCTCTCTTCCGTTTCTATCTATCCCTCCCTCTCTTGATTTGCTATCTGTTTTATAAACACCTATCATGTGCTGGTTTTGAAGGATTATTTATTTGTGTGGGTGGGGGGAGGGGTAGAGACGGAGGAGAGCGAGAGAGAAAGAGAGACAGTGAGTGAGGGGAGAATAAATGGGTAAATAATGATGCAAGGTGAGAAGATGAAGAAAAGGAGAGAGAAAGAGAAAGATATGAAGACGCGTGGAGAAGATGAATCAGCTAAAGTAACACTTGTATAACCTAATAACACAACACCTGTAAACCATCATCCTCTGTTTTATTATTAAAAAACAGGTTAAAAAACACCCAAATAAAACGGACAACGACAGGAATCGAAAAGGAACAGAAATCCAGTCAAAACCCCACACAAACCAACTTGACCAGATAAACATTTGTTAATATTATCAAATATATTAGTATATAAAACCTTTTCAAAATAAATAGCTGAATAAAATGTATATATATAATTACTGTTCAAAGTCATTGTGTTATTAATATATTGTAATGTAATTAAGATTTATCGCATTTACTTTGAGTAAACAATTGGAAGTGTGGTGTAGAATAATTTCAGTGAGGTCATTCTACAATTAATATAATATTAATATTATATCATAACAATAATAATAACAACAGGTCGGTCGAAGATGGGATACACCAGGAGGGTCGAATGGAAAAATGAAAATGGTCGAATGAGGTTCCACAGGTCAAAGGGTTCGAATGGGATACACTAGGTACGAAGGTGCGAATGAGAAATTGAAATCGGTCGAATGAAAGGTTGGAGGGAGGGGCGAATGAAAATCGAATTTTGAAAATAATCCGTTGGAAGGGAAGTAGGTGGAGCAGAGGTGGATGGGTGGCTGAAGGTTTGGACGGAGAAGAAGGTTAGAACGGAGGTGGATGACCGGAAAAGGATGGCACGATCGGGTGAACGGAGTAATGTTGAATTAATGACATAAAAAGTAAAGGTAAATTAATGACATATATATGATTTAATGAAAATCTAAAATGAGTACCATATTGGATATTGATTTTTAAGTTATTTTTACTATTTGTTAATTGTTATCGATATGCTGGTGCACACATATTTTCTCTGTTTGGTTGTAGTAATGTTGGAATTTTTTTCAGATATGCTGGATTTTCAACTTGCTTTCGTAAAGAGGCTGGCTCGCACGGGAAAGACACTGGTGGGATCTTTCGTACTCACCAGTTTGAAAAGATTGAGCAGTTTTGCCTGACCAAACCAACTGCCAATGAATCTTGGGAAATGCATGAAGTGATGATAAAAAACTCTGAGGAGTTTTATCAGATGGTAATGTTTCTTAAATAAATTATATAAATTTTCATGTGAATTTCATTCGTGGCGTCACTGCTCCTAGTTATACGCCAATGTTCTATTTGTTATATCAGAAATCACCCTGCATAATGGTAGCGTTAGAGATAATATAGCTCATGGTTTACCAATAAGGACTGATGCAAATCAACCAAGGCAATCATTTGCATGATAATTTTTGTGCTCTTTAACTCGGGCTTAACGTTTATAAATTTTTTTATTTGACAGTTGAAGTTGCCCTATCAAGTAGTGTCTATAGTTTCTGGTGCTCTAAACCATAGTCACATGAATCGCGGTACGCTCCGGTTCGTGGTACGAAATCGGGTACGCGGTTCGCGCATTTCTAAAATTCGGTACGAGGGGTAGGTTCATTCGGTTCGCCAATTGGGTACGAGGTACGGTGTACCCTATAAGTTGGTACGCCGTATCGTATCTAAACATTATACAATATATATTTTTTTTCAAATAACTAAACATTTCATAATCATAATCCAAAACAAAGTTCATAATTATAAGTTCAAAAACATAAAACAAACTAACCAAGTTCATAATTATAAGGAAACAATAGACTCTTCATCTAGCTATGGTAAGCGAATAGTCACCATAACTGCCGCAGATTTCGAAGCATTTAATTCCGATTCGCGAATCGCATTGAATCTAGACAGCGAATTCGACAATCCAGTATGCGAATCTGTGATATTTGGTTCGAAATTCTACACAATCGGGTACGCTCAATTTTACGAATCGGGTCGCGAATCCTATGCGAACGGTACGCGAATGTACCCTATTCCGGTACACACGATTGGATTCGCGGTACGCAAGTAGATTAGCAAATATTGTGACTATGCTCTAAACGATGCCGCAGCAAAGAAGTATGCCCTGGAAGCATGGTTTCCTGCATCCAAAACTTACAGAGAACTTGTTTCTTGTTCTAATTGCGCAGATTATCAGTCAAGAAAATTGAAAATCAGATGTGGACAAAAGGAGGTTTGTTTTTCCAATATTATCTTATATGCATGCTTTTGTGTAATAATTTTTTTTTGTAATGGGTCAAATCCCTGTAGTGAAAGGCGCGTGCCAAGGCGAGGCACACCAAAAATGCCTTGCGCAGTCGAAGATGCTCTGGTGACATTCCAGCCAGAGTCAGGCCAAATTTTGTTCTTAACTGCTAAAATGGTCTGAAACCAGCATAAACTAGTCTAAACTAGCCTTAAACCAGCCTAAAACATTTAAAACATTTAAAATTGGTATGTTTATGCTTTGCGCCTTTTTTTAAATCTAGGATCCGCCTTGTGTCTTTGACTACAATGGGTCATTCCATTATAGCCAACTAGACAGGGCCTTAAAGTTCTCCAACCATATCATGAACATAAGTATTAGTATTACTATTATCATTTTTTTTATATCATGTGCAGGGCAATGAACAGGCCAAGCATTATTGCCATCTGTTAAACTCTACACTGACTGCAACACAGAGGACTCTTTGCTGCATTGTTGAAAACTACCAAACAGAAAATGGCGTCGCAATACCAAAGTTTTACAGCCATATATGGGTGGCAAGACTTTCTTGGAGTTCAAAACAAGATCACGAAACAAAATATCAAAAAAAGAAGATGAGATGCTACAAGGCAGTTAGATAAATATTTCTGTTGGTTTTTTATTGCTACTTGTTTTGAATATACTATGATGACCAGGAATGATACATTCTGCTATGAAAGTTTTGATCGTTTTCCCTTACGATTCCAGGGACTGACCTTGCGTCTTGTGTCACGTACGCGTTTGCAATTTTCGTAACTAGTCATGTAAATTTCTTACCAAGCTAGCCCATTTGGGCATACAATATTTTCAAGCAGTGTAAGCTTAGTACACTCACAAAACTATGTAACCCCTTTGATCATTCATTTGAAGCCAAACCCAGACTTGTTTGCAGAATTGTACATTATCACAAAGCAACATAATATTTATTTATTTTAACAAAATGATGCGACACTTTCTTTGGTCCGGGTGTAAGGAGGGGCGTGGTATGCATTGGGTTTCTTGGGAAGTTGTGACAACTCCTAAGAATATGGGGGGGGGGGGGGGGTTGGGGATTTCTAGAATATCGGACGTTAACACGGCGTTACTAGTTAAAAGGGCTTGGCGTTTTAAAAAAGATACGGATGGGTTGGGGAGAAGGGTAGTTCAATGTATACATGGAGTCCGAGAACGGTGGACCTTTCTTCCGGTTATGAATGGGCTGTCTGGCTGCTGGAAAAAGATTGTGGCGTTTCTGCAGAATCTGATTCTAAGGGGACAAAAGATTAATTATTTGATTCAAGGTAAACTTGGGAATGGGGAGTGTATTAAGTTTTGGAAGGATGTTTGGTATGGTAGTGTCCCATTGCTAGAAAGATGGTCGTGCTTGTATGCAAAGGAGACGAAGAAAAGTTATGTAGTGAGTGACAGAATAGAAAACGATGCTGGGAAGCAAATACGGTTGAAACTATCTTGGAGCTGCTAGACGTGGGCATGATGCTATCACAAGTGCGGCTGTTAAGCGACAAAGACACTTGGAAATGGGACGCGGACAACAGCGCTGAGTTTTCAGTCGCTAATGTTAAAAAGCTGCTGCGATATGACAGAAACGTGCAGAATAATAGTGCTATGCGGTGGGTTTCGTGGGTTCTGATTAAGGTTAACTTGCTAGTGTGGAGATTGGAGAAGGAAAGAATACCGACTAGATTAGCGCTGACCAGAAGAGGGATGAATTTGCAGGATACATCGTGCCCTTTGTGTGATACAGACGCTAGGGATGAGCATATTGTACCGAATACCGAACCGATACCGATCCCGTACCGATACTGTATCGAACCGAGTGTGTTCGGTATCGGTATTCACATTTAGAGGTTTTCGGTTTCGATACGGGATCGGTATGGTATCAGTATTTTAAGATAAAATACCGATACCATACTGGTACCGAAACGATACCTTATGTTTTTGGTATCGGTATCGGTATTGGGTTTTGGGAGTTTTCGGGATCGGTATTTTCGGTATCGGTATCGGTCGGAACCGATACCGTCCCGAGCTCATCCTTAACGGACGCTGAATTTGTCGATAATCTATTCGTGGACTGTGGGTTTTCGTATGGTGTATGGAGATCGATTTGGAGCTGGTGTAAATTGGATCTATTAGAATTCTCCACTGTTAATGACCTGCTGAAGTTGCTGATGGTTGGGAAACAGACGAAATAGTACAAGCGGATCTTGCGAGGAATTTTGATGATCGTTTGTTGGGCGCTTTGGAATACTCGAAACAAAAAGGTTTTTGAAGGATCTTCGACTAGAGTTATAGAGGTGGTTACTATGATTAAATCTTTGTCGTTTATTTGGCTTAAAACCCGCTCTAGTTTTAAAAATTTAGAGTGGAAGGATTGGTCGAGTTATCCATTGTATATTTTGTAAATTTGGTGGCGGTCCTTGAGTTAAGGTCCGGCCTTTGTTAATGAAAGTTTTCTATTAAAAAAAAAAGTTGGGGGGGGGGGGGGAGCGCTAAACATATCACGCCAATTCCTTTTCACGCCATGAGGGCGGTGTACTTGGCCGTTTTCTGATGTAAATGTAGGGTTTCATGCCCCATTACTCACGGTCTTAAGTATAGTTTGTTATAAATGTTACACATCAAAAAGAATATGTAACTTCTAATATCCTTTATTTTGCTCTTAACAAATATGGTCTTTTAACACTGGGTGCAAATACTTATATAAACTGTAGTTATAAAATATATTTTTATAATATATAAACTCATTTCTATAAATCAAATTTACTAACTTTCTAATTTAATATATTTAATAAGGGAGCGGTTATTGTAAAAAGTAACAAAAACGTGCGAAGTGTGCGAAGTCACGTTACATGCATAATTACGTAACATAGACAGAATCACTACTGCTTCATTACCAAAATTACGTAACACATACATAAATCATTATAGTTCCATTATATACATAATCATAATAGTTTCATTACCAAAATCACGTTTCATAAACAAAATCATTCAAAACTTTACATAACAATCTTCCATACTCCTAAAAAACGTAACATACAAAATTACGTACCATAGACAGAATCACTAGTTGTTCATAACTAAAATTAAGTACCATAGACAGAATCACTACTCGTAAATGATAATTACGTAATGTTTTTGTATGTTCATGAAAGCATTACGTAATTATCATTACGTAATTATCATGTACGAAAATGTTGTATGTTCATGAAAGTATTACGTAATTATCATGTACGAAAATGTTGTTGTATTACGTAATTATCATGCACTTCGCACTTCGTAATTATCATGTTCATGAAAGTATTACGTAATTATCATACACTTCGCACACTTCGCACGTTTTCATTACTTTGTATTTGAACCGGCCTCTGTTTAATAATAATACTGTAATAATTAATTTAATTTAAGCACGAGAAGATAAAATAAAAAAATAATAATAAAACGCCCACGCAAGGAAACAAACCATACAAAACATGCCACGTGTAAAGTATTAATTCATGCATCTAACTGGGCCAGATGATATTTTGAGTAGCAATCCAAAAAATATCTGGTTCACAAAATAAAAATCAACAGGGGCAACAAAATATCTGATCGCTGACGTGGACAAAAGATGACGTGGTTCTTCACCCTATCATGACACGTGTAAAAGCATATGCCAGCTGGCAATTATTATTATTATTATTCCTCCCTCTTTAGGTCCTAATGTCCTTTTGAACTCCCTTTATTCCGTATTCATTTCCTCAACCATAAAATACTAGTAATAACAATAATAATATCCAAATCTACAGTTTTCTGTTCTCTTATCAATTATATATAATAAATTTTATAAAATTGTCTGTAACAGATCTCTATTCAATAATATGGATGATAATTTTGTAGAGCAGGAGGAGAGTTCTTCCGTTATGGTACGGCTTTATTGTTTTTTATTTGATTATATATATGTTTTGGATTGGATGACGTTAGATTTGGATTTAATATTTTTTAAGATCTGTTTGTTATTTTTTTTCTGATTATTATTCGGTTCAGTTGATTTGAATCATGAGTTTTGCTTTCTGTTTGCATGAAACGGTTAAAACGTATTTGGTTTTGTGTTGTATGTGCATAATTGTTGCTCTAATTGTTGCTATTACATACAACTAGGGGTGTAAATGTAAGTAGCGGCTCGAGAGCTAGTAAAGATCGGCTCGGTAAAAAGCTCGAGCGAGCCGAGCCTTAACGAGCCCGAACAAATGTTATATTAGTTTTTTATGTATGCGATTTTGTGCTTTGAACATGTTTAATTTTAATTAATAATGTTAGTGAGCCGAGCTTTTGTTCGTTTAAGCTATTGAGCCGAGCTTTTAGGTCGTTTAAAAATTATTTTTTAATTACCTCGAGCTCTTAGCCGAGCTCGAGCTCAAAATAGTAAGCTCGAACTGAGCTCGAGCCTCAAAATAGCATGACGAGCCGAGCTCGAGCCTGGTCAAGCTCGGGCTCGGCTCATTTACGCCCTGCTTGATACAACACAAAAGCGATAATGCTCCAAATTCAATACACATTTGGATTGAATTTGGAGCATAATCACTTTTGAAATAAAATAAACAGTTAAAACACATACAGCACAAAACCTAATACGCTCAAATGTTGATTTCTGTCTCCTGAGAGGCGATCATAAGGGCGATTTTTAGTTGTTATGTTAGGTGTGCTACTTCGTAGATGTGTGCAAAGTTCAGTTCGGTTGGTTGGGTAGAGTGTTTTGTATTGATCTGTGAGAAGTTGGTCATGGTGATCTGAATTTAGGAGCATTTCTATATACATAGTTTTATTCTGTACTCATGTTATTCTCACATGAGATGCTCACTAAAACATATTGTATCGCGATCCACAGGAAACTGATTTAACTAAATGGACCGATGAGAAACATAGTTTATATTTGAGGTCGATGGAAGCATCATTCGTTGATCAGTTATATAACTCATTGGATAAGCTAAGTTGTCAAAAACAAAATACCACTTCTCAGTATAAGGTTCTTCGCCGTGGCTATTGGTCAAATATAAGTGTCAAGAGAGAAAATTCACATCTGAAAGATGCAGATAGACCCCATGTTTCTCGGGCGATCATTGGATCCGGCATTACAGAAATGGACCCCGCAAAAGATTATCTTCAACTTCAACTGCAACTTCACTGCAATATCCTGTACCTGAGTCTGTGTTGGATCAAGAGCCCGGTCATAGTAATAATGCTATCGTTGCAGAGGTGACGGATCAAAATTTTGTTGAAGATGCATCATGCAGTAGGAAAAGGGTGAGAACTTCTAAGATCAGTCACGCAGGTAAAGATCAGGTAAAAGAGTCTACAATATCAACAAAGTTGGTGTTTGTAAATTCGGATCACGTTCGATGTTTTTATTCGAACTCTTTTATCACCAGGTTGTTCCTCATTGCACTTCCGCCGCAACAAATGAAGTCCCTGATGGTTATGTTTCCCAAAAAAGTAAAGCTCAAATCCCAGTATCGCATAATCACTATTAGAAAGAGAAGTACACAAAATGAGAGGTGTTCTAGCCAATTCTAGGTGACCGTTTATATGTTCTTAACCCATGTTGCGCTTGTAAGACTTGGTAGTGTGCAGGATGCAACTCCAAGTCTGTTAGGGTGCTGAAAGCACATAGCCAAGACATAGATAAGAATTATAGTGTGAGTCAAGGATGTTTGACTTGGACTTGGAAATTAAGATAGTTAGGTTGATCATCAATTGGTTTGTTCATTTTTTTTTTATTTTTTCTTCGTGGTAATCGTGCATATTGGTTTCCCTCATGTGGTCGATCAGTTGCATCGCTATCTCTATTCTTGTTGGTAGTTAATTCCTTAGTTTGTTATGCCCATGACTGTTTACTGACATGGTGACAATCAGGTCTCTCCGGCATGGCAACCATCACAACACTCCACAACTCGACTTAACGGGTCAATGAAGTTAAATAACAAATGGATACTTGACTTTCTTGTAACAAAGTATGGTTTTATTCATTTATACATAATGTTTTATTTCTCATTCTTCATTCTGTAGCCTACAAAATCAAGAATAGTACAAATTTGTATGTGTTATAATGTAGCATGGATTGAATTATATATTACACCATGCAATGGATATCTAACTATGATTTGCAGGTGGCAAACTTCAAGCATGTTACCAGATCAACTTGTTTGATGTTTCATTAAGCGGCAGGAGCAGGTGTAGCGGCTGTATATTTCTCTATAGCCGCTTGAATCCGTTCCTTATCTCTGGTAGCAAAAGCTTCCAATAGGATCCCATTTTTATAGAAATGAAACAAAGGAACTGTCTGTTACATTGGAAATAAACTCAAATTACAGAATAACAAGGAAAATAATATTTGGAGAAAGGAATTTTGAACATGTTGAATAGTATACCTTAATTCGAAGTCGTTCTGCTATATCTGATTGCTCATCATATTCATCAATCACCTGCAGAATGCATCACAAAACCATAAAAACTGCCACATTCTATAATCTATATTATTATGGTAGTATGTGGACTGAATCCCTCCCTTTGGTCTTGTAATAAGATAAAATCACGAAAACTAGTGCGGTATACCTCTATAGTCATGTTAGAATACATTCATATCCACAGCCATCCAATACACGACCTCATAGTTGCGTATCATATTTTAGTACAAATATAGTACATACGAGTAGAGAAAATAGTGCGCGAATATTTTAGTCCAAAAATATGGTTTGTGTATCATAGCGTATGATAGACGAAGAAGTTACTTTTAGGGATACTCAGTACAAAAAGGTAGATACTCGAATCTTATCAACGTAGGCTGCATAATGTCTATTTCTAGGATGATTTTTTTCTGTATTTTTATCATGAGTTTACGCATATAAAAGTAGATACGCGACCAAAGATTAGTGTATCTCATGGCTATATGCGTGAAATAGTTTTGGCATGACCATAAAGGTATAAGACACTCAGAAACGTTGTTTAAGCAAAACAGGAATATAAATGAGCAAAACTCACATTATGCTTTAAGAAGATAACTGCAGCCTCTTCATCACCTGAACCCTTGCACAATTTTGCAAAACCATGTTCAATATACTTGCAACTACCACATGAAGTGCGATAGAAGTCAACCACAACCAATGTATTAGCCTTTTTCGCTTTCTCTAGAACTGCAAGTAGTTCCTCATCCTTCTTGATTTCTCTCACACACTCGACCGGGCAGAGCTCCTCATCTTCGTCCGCCAACTCTTGTATGTCCCCATTAGCCACACACTCTACTCGCTGGGTGTGGATCCGCGGCCTAAGATAGTGTGAAATGGCACCTATGTTATTGTTATCACACCGAGTTTGTTCCCTCAAGCGGCATGCTCTCATGGAGCTTTTATCCAGAAAAGTCAACTGATTTTTAAATCCGGTTTGCGTGTTCTGAGTATTAACTTTAGGAAAACTTATGAGGGTTTGGTTGATCATGGCACTTTGCTTCTGCAATGAAGTATGTATAGACCAAGACATTGGATGTAATGTGCTAATAAGTAAAAAAACAGAGAGGTTGCAGATACTCTTTCACCCTTTTATCTTTGTCCTTGGAAAAGCCTAGGATAATTCACAATTAATCGTCAATAATCAGTTGTTAAATAAATCGAAACAAGTCGGCCAGTTTGAGATTTATTTACTTTGATTTTTAGTTTAACTGTTTTGAGCCTGAAACTAATGTAGCGTTCGTCTCATGGATTGTAAGGAATTGAAATTTGCACGGGAACTGTAACTTGATTTGGAATTTAGGTGTGTTTATTTCACAATTGACATAATGGAATGAAATTTCGATGGATTTGGAATGCAGATTCCCTTTTGTATGTTGTTCAATTACAAGTTCTTATTTTGTTGAAATAAACAACATAAGGAATTGGTATGCATTCCAATTCCATCTGAATTTCATTTCATTCCATGAAACCAACGCTATTGCTTTGAAAAATAAACCGGTTCAAACCGTTAAAACCAGGTTGTCTTGCTTACCCATTGCTCACCCAACCTAAGCAGTTTCGTTTTTTTTTTTTAACTTTTTTTTTAAAGATAGCAGGTGGGTCAGGCAACAAGCTGTGCCGCCACCACTTTTTGAATCGCAAAACATATGTTGTACATATATACTAATAATCCTTTTGAGTTTTCACCTTCAGATTATATATTGGACACAAGAACAAATAAACAAATGACCTCGATGACAGTCTTCTCCTAAAGCCTTAAATACGAAATAGTACCTGTTAGGTGGTGATGGTGGTGGTGGCGGAAAGCGGTGGCAGCAACGGCGGATGAGAAAATGAAACAAAGTGTAGAGGACGATGGCAAATTGGCTTATTGCATTTACCACCTCACATTTCTGTGTCTCATATCAACCACTCGCTCCAATAATATTCCACAGTTGAAAATTCCGAATTTTGAAATTTAGTCACCCTGATTTTATTGTTTTCACAAAACTGGCCACTAAATCTTGTATGTTTTTATTTTATACCACTATATGTTTTTCTTACATTTTAGCTCGTCATACTTTGGCTTTGCTTGGTTTGAGCCTACTATTTTAAGATCGAGCTTGGCTCGAAAGTAATACCCAAGAGCTCGAACTTGGCTCGGCTCGAGATAATTCTATATATACAACAAATCAAAAGGTGAACAGTAACCAACTTTTGGCAATTTAGACAGGTTTTTCATGTTATTTACGCTTCTGCCATCCACTCTTATCCAAGCTACCTATTTCTTTTTCCCTCTAGTGAAACCTTCACCTCTTCTATCTCTATCCCTGCTCTTTCTCTCTCTTACTCTTCTATCTCTATCTTTGCTCTTTCTCTCTCTAAAAACTAACGCCAAGCCCAATAGGTTTTCAATCTTGGGTTTTATAGTTGTATGCTTTTATGTGTTTTTGTTGATGTAGATGGTGGTGTCGCCGGATAATATTTTTACATCATATGTATGCTAATATTTGTGTTTATGGTTATTGATTAATGTTGTCAAAGCGAAAACAATTCGGTTTAGCGCGCCGCAACGCGCGCGGGGTATAACACTAGTTTGATAACAATTTAAAACGAGCTAAAAGCTCAGCTCGAGTTCGCTTTGATAGCTTAAATAAGCCAAAGCTTGGCTCACCATTGTTGTTAATTAAAATTAAATCTGTTCAAATGGACAAAATTGCATACATAGCAAAAATAATAGAAAGTTTGCTTGGGCTCGTTTAGGCTCGTGAGCCTGTACGAGCTGTGTATGTAAAATTCTATCTCAGGTTCGATAGCTAAACAAATCATATTTCAAGCTCGGGCACATTAGAGCTTTTTACCAATCTGATCCTAAGTAGCTCTTGAGGCATTGCGTATTATTTACACCTTTAGTGGTAGGTGGGTGTGGGTGGTAGTGATGGTGATTGTTGGTTATAAGGGGGGGGGGACCCACAAGATTTTAATGTTATAATTTAATCTATTTATTTATTTTTGTTGTTTTTTAAATTGATGGTAGTTTGGTCATTTAACACAAACTTAACAGAAAATTTTAACGAGGTTAGCTAGTAAGGACCATTTAATCACAAAATCATATCACAAGGAGCACGTAATTAATAATTTTGCGAGGATTAGGATCAACCGTGTTAATAAATGCTGGGTACCAACTCTTGTAAGAATGGCAAAGCACATCACTTAACTCGAAAAAAAATATTTTTGTTTTTGTTTTTCTAATATCATTTTCCATGGTTAGCTATGATAATGTTAGTTTTGGCATATCATAGTATTTAGGGGAATTGGATTTTAATAATCCAAATTTTGACTCGTTGTTCAACAATAATTTGTACTTAAGAAATTCCTCACAATAGTCGGTCTCAACTTTTAAACAATTTTTCGTGTCTACATGTTTTATATTCGTGTTCTGGTATACACGATTTGTCAGCCTTACTTCTACGCACCACACCGTGTAGTCTTTGGAGGAGGGTTGGGGAGTTGGTTCAATTTCTAGAAATCTCACAAGTAAAAAATAAATTAAAAAAACTTCAGAAGTAAAAAGTGTTCGTCACTCTCACGTAATCCAATCCATCTGAAACAAGAAACGGTTGGGGTAGGTGTTTATCATTTATCAATCAATGCATTTCAATTTCACTCCAATTTCCTCTTCTTCTTCTTATTATTCCAAAAAACAACTCTCTCGAAATCACCGTCAATGGCTTCAACCGACCTAAAATCCGCCGCCTTAATGGAGCAGATGAAAGCTCATCTTTCCACCGACGCCGGCAAATCCATCACCAAAAAGATCGGTCTCGTTTACCAAATCAATATCGCTCCCAAGGTATTCTTCCATTATTAATTACTGTTTATTTATTTATTTATTTAATTGATTGATCTGCTAGAGCTAAAATTAGTTGCTAATTGATCGGCAGAAACTTGGATTTAATGAGGAGAGTTACGTTGTTGATCTAAAGAAAGGAGAGGTTACTAAAGGTATGAATATTAAATTCCCTGGCTTCTGTGATTTGTTTGTTTGATTTAAATTAGGTTATTAGTTGTGGCTAGTAATTGGTTCTAAAGAGTTTTATTCTTATACGATCAGATTGTCTCAAGGCTGCTATGTAATTTTTTTTTTTTATAGAATTTGGTATGAATTAAGTTAATCTTATTCTTACATGAATTGTTTATGTTGTACCGATGATATGATCGTAAAACACATCAAACTAAGAAGCTCCATCGTTATCATACTCGGTTAATCCTACCAATAGCAAAAGCTAAGGTGGTATAAGGAGGGTAAGATGTAGACAGCCTTACGTCTAAGCTGTGGGAATAGAGAGGTTGCTTCCAGTGAGACCACCGACTTGATAGTGGCTTTGTATCAAGCCTTGGACATAAGGCACATAACACTTAGCAATCGGGACAAACGCGATTGGTCTATGTACCCCCTTGTCTTTTAGCTATCAACGTAACCACATGATGCAGGATTAACCGCCCGTCATTTTTAACATTATTTTCACGAAATTAGTAAAATAACGTTGAAATTAGGGCAACTTTACTTTTGCCCCCCGAGGGCCACACATATATATACATTATATGCGCACAACCGTTAGGAGCTAATCAAACTAAGAAGCTAAAATGTTGAATTTTAAGTAGATTTTTGTTTTTTTCAAATTACTTGAATGTTCCTTCTTTGTTATTAATTTATTATGTTTTGCCATTAAGTTGGAACACATAGGAAATGAGATTAATATATGGAGTAATTGCTAATATACTCACTAAAACTATAATTGGAAATGGATGCATAGGATGGGATTTTTTGGATGAAATCAAAGGCTATGAGGTTAATAATGTAAGAGTAGTTGTTAATATGCCCACTAGCTTTCATAGTATATTGCCATAGAGTTATATGCTCGTTGGGAAATTCGACATTAGAAACCATGAGGATTTCCTTCACTTTCTTCTAGTTGTACTTCTTTAGAATGAAAGGCGTTCAGCGAAAAGGCCTCAAGTTTAGAACATCATTCATTTGACTAATCATGATTGAGGTTACAGGTACATATGAAGGTGGAAAGCCGGATGCCACCTTTTCTTTCACAGACGAAGACTTCTACAAGGTTGCTACAGGGAAAATGAACCCTCAAATGGCTTTCATGAGGTATACATTGCCATCCTCATTTCCCATGAATTATTGACTTTATAAACCAATGTATTACGATTATGATTTTACAAACAACATTCTTGTGAAAATGCACGAATAGCCCTACATTTTTCAAAAAATGAGCAACTTTGGACAACATTTCAAATGACTCGTCTCATTCCAGCAAATTATATCGTTTTTTTGGCATATAAACAATGGTTAAAAAAGTTGGTTGCCCTTATTTGATGTACTATTTGTTCCATTGGGAATTTTGGTGGATCATATCATGGTTTGTTCATGTACACAGGGGCGCAATGAAGGTGAAAGGCAGTTTGAGTGCAGCCCAGAAATTTACACCTGACATCTTCCCAAAACCTTCAAAGATGTAATGTTGTTGATATATTGTTTAAACAAGGTAATACGTACGTTACTTTCTCATGTTCTATATTAGATGGAAACCTTATTCTGTGTTATTGTTTCTTTTACTTTCTTCATAAACATAATTTTCACATAATCTACTGCTGTTGATCGTTTGGATGCCCTGACTTCTTAATCGAGTTGTGTATGAGTTGCGTATGAGATTTTTCAATCAATGGAAATGTCACACCCCAACCCAGCTAAGGCTGACGTGTCACTCTTACAGGTATCAAATCCAAAAAAACCAATCCGTAATATTAAAACGAAAAGATCCTAATTACCATTTATTACATTGTAGCACTAAAATTAATGAATACTGCTTGTTCAACTTCTTTTAACACTCTTCACTGAGTTCCCAATATCCCATATTACCTGCGAAGCAAATAAGACAACACAACAAAAGAAAATACGGCTGAGCCAAAAATTGCCCAGTAACGGAGGAATCAACAGTACAAGTAAATTTAACGCAGCGGAAAAGCAAGACATAATAGAACTAAGACCGAAGTGAACATACGAAAGGGAATACGAAAACCGAACGAACACTATTCAAACTCGAAACCAAACTTTTATATCGAAACAACTGACGAACATAATCCGACGCAAAACCTGATACTTAACCGGAACATAATCAGACACATACCGAGGCACATAAGAAAGATGTCAGAAACTTATTAGAACAGATACATACATCAAACTACGTGACTAATCATAACAATAAATTAAGTCACGTCAAACGGAAGCACCCACGAGCCAAAACAAACTTACAAACTGGTACATAGCTAGCTAGTCCATGCACCTATGAGATGGTGAGCGTGGCGTACACCCATTATTCCAATCTCCACAAAACAAACTCAAACATATATCAGAAGTCAGAAACAGATC
This sequence comes from Ambrosia x helenae, assembly GCA_030844895.1. Taxonomy (NCBI): domain Eukaryota; kingdom Viridiplantae; phylum Streptophyta; class Magnoliopsida; order Asterales; family Asteraceae; genus Ambrosia; species Ambrosia x helenae. The sequence continues at coordinate 52,261 of JAUTDX010001117.1, read as the reverse complement.
TAGGATATATCCATACGCCTCTACGGGACCACGTTAGAGACGCCGTGATTTTGATTACGCACTGTCACGGAAAGTGTTCATGTCGCTGACGCCCCAACGACAAGTCAAAACAAACTGCTCGGGTGACAGAGTACAAAAGCTAAGGCCATGTAAATAATTACAGGCGAACTAAAAATGACATTACCCGGAACATGCGACCATGAGTACAAGTCAGAGGTATGGCATGCTATGACACTAACAAGCAAAGAGACGAATACAGCCGACTCAAATAACTAATCAAATAGAAAATCAACTCAGATAACATATCACATATCAAACGGATATAGGTATTAAGCGATGGCAACCAGACTCCCAAAACAGAGACAGAAATCCGTACTACAAAGTAATGGATACAAATTTATACTATGATGAGAAGAAAACAGAATCCGTACCTTATTAGCAAAGCAAGTGAAACCAACAAAAAGCCCTCAATAATTAGGTAAACCTACATTTTAATATAGTCGAATATATTTAAGAAGCTTAACACATTATCCGATGTATGACCTTATTGGTTTTCGGCGACGAGGAATGTTAGAACCCATAACACTTAATGATAAACATATTTGTTCTAATTAATCCTCTTCCATGAAGCGAATTCAAAACAGTCTACTTCTAAAATGTTAATTTAATGTTTTATCAACAAAACTATATAAAATCAATTAACGTCAACAATTTAAGATTAACCATTGTAAATGTGGCAATAAGTGCATGATGGTTTCAAAAATGTAATACCGTTCCTACCTCTCATCTTTATGAAAAATAGATTAAATGGTCAAACCCATAAAACTATACAAGCTGATTTGCAACTTAACCAATTAATTAAAACATATATTCATACACATCATATATTTGTTGTTTTATAGTTGTACTATATCACCGATCACAGCTTTGCCATAATTCGTTTATTATTTCATAAGCATTTTTAATTTTTTCAAATAATACAAGACTAAAAGGTGTTTAAAAATACCTACTATGATATAGTTTAAGAAGATAACCAACTTCATGAGGTGGTATGTGGAATATAAAAAAAAACATAAGTGATCAATTTAAAATAATTATAACATAACAATCTAGCTAAACAAATAGCTTGGTTTACTTGGATATCCTTGTATATAGATTCAACGGAGTACGTAACAACAATTTGATGACAAGCCAGAATACTTTTCAACTCATAAATGCATGGTTTCAAAAGTTTATCTAATACTGTTCTTGGTCGCCAAAAACGAATAAGTGAATAACTATTATAACCGGATATAGATCAGAAGGGTCAACATCTTTACCTCACAAATAAGAACAACAAGAATGGATCAAGAGGCGGAGCTGGATCGCGGACCCAAATCGCCCGGCTACGATTAGTCAAGAATGAATGTCGTGGCTGGTTCTCGGCGAATGACAATCCAGCGGTGGCGACCGGAATTCAAACTCAACAGAGGATGATAAATGGTTATAGTCAAGAGCGGTTGCGGACGGTGGTTGCAATGGTTTATAAATATCGATGATAACAACAATCACGTCCCGGATTAGTTGAATGAAATTCAAATTTTGCGGTCAGTTGGTTTCAAAAAATGAGATTCAACATCCGAATTTGAACTTGGTTTGATCGGAAATTTAGAACAGATAAGGTTCCCACCAAGTTTGAAAGTCAAAACAATTTTTTTTTATCATATTATTTATCATTTGTTCTCTATGTATGTATTATTATCATTTTCTAAAAAAAAATGTGGTTAAGCATATAAGAAATTTATTATTATTATAAACGTATATAATTGTCTTGCATGAACATACTTTTGGCTTATCAAATTGAAAACAATTAATAAATTTCTTATATAATCCATTTATAAAAATTCCGAATATTACAGGAAATGATCATAATTCAATTCAAGTCTTGTTTGTTTTGATCTATTTTGATTGTGGACTGATGAATTGTACTATTTGATTGGATTGGATATCATATAAGACCAGGTGTAAAAATAAAGGATATATGAAGTGCATTTGTTCAAATCAAGCAACTAATTATTTTTTGTGTACAATTTAACTAGGGGTGACTCCACGGGCTGGAAAATTTAATTTTATTAATCGTAAGTATATAAATAAATTAAATACAAACAAAGTGACATAGTAAATAAATTATGACCAATCCACCTGACCCGTCCATTTTGTTACCCTTGTACAACCACCAAAACTCAAAATAAATAGAAAATAATAGCCAACGCTTCATGTTTGCTCCGAGTAGTGAGGGAACTTGACAATCTTTAGTTTTAATGTCACACCGTCAAATTTTCACGTGTGGGTTTTACTAAGAAACATGTGACATACCAGGATCCAGTCAATAGTCGAATGAACGACCTCTACATAATTATAAACTAATACGTATTTTTTTCACACAATAATTCAAGAAAACATATAAAAAGGTTCCACGATAATTCAAGAAAACGTAAAAATTTCCTTCACAAGTTAAAGCATCTACTTTTTTCTCTTCGGCAGTTTGAAATCTGTTTGAAACAATATTACGAGTGCCTATACAAGAGGGTGAAGCATTAGGTAATTTCTGTCTACTTTATCTATCTAGAACGAAATCAAACCAACAATATACATAACATATGAATATAGTCTTGGAATAACAACCCTTAAGCAAAGCTTGACACAAAAATCATGTATGAATGTAAAATAAAAGAATTATAACAATGTATATTATGCTAGAAACGACATAATTGGAACCGTTTTAAAACTTGGTTACTATTCTACAAAGTTGCCCCTAGAAAGTAATGCCACAAACCGAAAACAATCTTGTGACGATTTCGAAAAACACATTATATAGAATAAATAATCCACGAATAACGATTTGACTAACAACCTTTTAGTGTTTTTACCCTTTAAAGTCACTATCTATTTGCTTTTGGGCTTTACAACTACATTGAGCAATTATGATGATTTTGGGGTTTCATATAAAAAGTATATTCTTTCAATCAAAGTTTTATTTCAAACACGAGAAAAAAATGATTTCTCAGTCTAAACAACTTCTAATCCTTTAACACATTATGTTGAACACATTAGAGTGTCGTGGTTAGGTTCGACATGTAGCTTGGTCAAGTGGTAAGGGTAGATATAGTGGTTCGGAGATAAAAAAGCATCAAAGAGAAGGTGCTGAGGTGGAAGGTGAGCGGGGAAAATGTTAAATGAGGGGTGGAAATCGGGAAACTCAAACAAAATGAAAGCAACGATAGTTCATGAATACCATCCCATCCAATTTATGACCAACTCAAATCCAACGCGAGGATTGGGGAGTCGGGAAATATAGTGTTTAGCCTAATGGATGGCAAAGAACTTGATTTCTCAATCAACAAAATCCATATTGATTTCACATCTACTCATACCAAAATTTCAACAAAATCCAATTTAATGACAAAAATACGTTACTTAGACTATGTGGTGTGCCTCCTTTTTTCCTCAACTCCCCTAAGTGCCACATCAACATCACATCATTCCCCCCTTCTCCTCCCCCAAACTAAGGAAATGATGTTCCCCTTCTTCCCCCTTCCTTTTTTATTATTAAAAGTTTGATTTAAAAAAAAATAATAAAAAAATTAGCCAATCAAAGAGCTCAGTGGCCTCGGTGCTTTTTCCCCGTTTTCACCGAATTAAATTCGGGGGGGGGGGGGGGGGGGGTGTGTTTGCTCTCGGGGAAGAAGTCACCTCATACACACCGAAGATCTCCCCAAAGGCACACCGTATGGTCTTATGAATTGAAGTGGAAACCATAAACCATAAGTGGTTATACCACACTTTTTTTTTTACTAATTTGTTACAAAACCTTTTTCATTTTAAACTTAATACTTTTTCATTTTCAATTTTGTCTTCTACACTCTTCATCTTTTACATTTTTTTCGTTTTAACATTTTGTTCTAAATTTTACGAGTTAACATACTGCAACGCGTGTGTGGTTCCACACTTTCACATCTATTTCCCCCCTTTTAAGTGTATCGTCACAACGCACGGGTCCTAAGTCGACTTGATATTTCTTTTACATGTTTTACATTTCGGTCCAATTTTTACGTTTGAACGTTTTTACTTCTACTTTTCGTTCAGTTTAACAGCACCGCCACAAAGCGCGAGTCCAACATATAACGTCCACTCGCCTCCACCAAACCATCATTTCAAACTCTGATTTACCCGCCTCTTCACCTTCACCTACCGACTCTCCACTCTTCACTCTTCATTCAATCAAAATCCCACCACAAACCCTAACCCTAACAATGGGAGCAGCAGAAAGCCTCCAAGATTTAGAATCATCCGACACAGAATCAGATGAAGACCAACATTATTCTCAATCAGAACAAGAAGATGATGATGATGAACATTACCAATCACCCATTAAAACCCCATCTTCTGTTGATAATATTGAAGCTAAACTAAATGCTTTAAAACTCAAATACCAATCCAAGAACCAATCTTTAAAGAACCCCGTCAAACTTTACCTTTATTCAGGTCCAAACAATGCTAATTCCAAATGGCTTTGTGTTGATAAGCTTGTTTCCTTTTCTTTCATTAAATCGACACCGAACCGGTCGAATGATGAAGAAGATTGTGATGATGATGATAATGATAATGATAATGAGGACAACTTATATTGGATTTTGAAAGTTGGGTTAAAAGTAAGGGCAATAGTGGATCAACAGCTGCAATTAAAGCCGAATGCGGATCAGTTAAGAATCGATTTCGTGTCGAATGGGGTTTACGCTATTAAGTTTTTTAATATTGGGGATTTTAAAAGGTTTGTTGAGGAGTATGAGAAGTGTTTGTTTGAGAATACTTATGGGTATGAGTGTAATGATGAGAATAAAGGTAAGGTTTTCGGGAAAGATTTTGCGGCGTGGGCGAACCCGAAGGCTGCAGATGATTCAATGTGGGAGGATGCCGAAGATAGTTTCAAGACGCCGGTGAGGGGGAGTCATGATTTGAGAGAGGAGTTTGAGGAGGCGGCGAAAGGGGGGGGGGTATTAAGAGTTTGGCGTTAGGGGCGTTGGATAATAGTTTTTTAGTAAGTGATTTGGGGATTCAAGTTGTTAAGAATTTTAGTCATGGGATTCATGGGAAAGGGGTTTATGTTAATTTCGATAGTGCGATGAGGGGTCATGTTGAGTCGACGCCTAGAAAGGCGCTTTTAATGAAAGCGGAGACTAATATGTTGTTAATGAGTCCGATGAGTAAAGGAAAGCCAAACACGAATGGGATACATCACTTTGATATTGAGACGGGGAAGGTTGTGACGGAATGGAAGTTTGCGAAAGATGGGACTGATATTACGATGAGGGATGTGACGAATGACAGTAAAGGAGCGCAAATGGATCCTTTCGGGTCTACTTTCTTGGGTTTGGATGATAACAGGCTTTGTAGGTGGGATATGCGTGATCGTCATGGGATTGTTCAGAATCTTGCTGATGCAAATGCCCCGGTTTTGAATTGGACACAAGGACATCAGTTCGCTAGAGGGACTAATTTTCAATGTTTTGCAACTACCGGAGATGGGTCAATTGTTGTTGGTTCGGTTGATGGGAAGATACGGTTGTATTCTGTGAGTTCCATGAGACAAGCCAAGACTGCAACTATATCAAGTAGCAGGCTCTCTTATGCTTAATCAGTGGTTTAGTTGTTTGCAAGTTGCAACTATATTGTTGTAATGGTTAAGGAGAACCTTAATTGCTTGATTTTCATTTGAGGTTAAATCTAATATGAAGTTAACCCACTTGGTTTTTAGGTCTTGACCCGCCACACTTTTGATGTATATATGCTAGAGGTGACAAGTTGGGCGGGTCAGACGGTGGGTAATGGGTCAATATGGATTTGAGTTGTACCGACCAATAAGGGCTATCCTGGGTTGACTCGCCACACGCTTTTTCTCTAAAACGGTTTATGTCTTTACGAGAATGTGTGGCCTCTTGATAATACGTAGACACGACTCATGCATATATTCGACGTATATTAAATAGTCTTGTTAAAATCTTAGATAAATATGCCAGTGTAAAGATATATGTATCAACCGTTGAATACAAGTAAACACCAGTTAATACATTATTGGAACTTATGTTACAGGTGTAACACTTGACATGTTTTTAACTTAATTTTTAAAATGCTACCACATAATCAAGCGACTCCTACATTGATGAAGTGGTTGTTTCAAAATAGTTTTCAAATATTTAACAATTCTTGTTTGAACCCACTCTTATATATAGAGTTGTTTAATGGAGTATAATACCAGTTTTAAGTTAAAAACTATGAAAACCGCATAAACACTTGTATCTACTGTTTTAACTGTAATACATAAGACCATTATAATATTATATAACCACATAATCATCACTCTTCCATACCAATACATCCGTCATACATATGTACACGTGTTTAAGCGGCTCTCACAACTCTGGGAAAAAATAGTTATATATTAATTGCGCCCCTATGTTTTTTTTTGTTTAAGCAGATGATTTGTGACTGAATAAGCCTAAATATTACATCTTCTGCAGCATACACATTACATCTTTTACTTAAGACAAATGAACAATTCACATCTCAAACACCAATTTATAGTATTCCTCCATCTGCAAATGAATCACAATCAAAACCAACAAAATATGTTACATGTACAATCAACATATCTCCCTTCTTCTTAAACTGCTATGTTTTGTTCTTTCTCAAATCCATATAAATCCGCGGGAAAAACGACCTCTTCTTTTTCTTTGAACTCCTCGCCTCAGGCGACCATCCAGCCGCGTTGTTGTCGCTTTCAGGTAAAACCGTCTTCACCATGGGCATCGAGTTATAGTTAGAACTGCTAATGGCCCTTACACTAAACCTCTTCACTTCTTTAAAACCTTCCCTTGGGCCTAGCCCGATTACTGATTTCCGCCTTTGCTCATGTTCAGCTCTCCACTTTCTCAAATCCTGTTCGGCACCCAGCTTTCCTTGTTCCGCCTTTTTGGCTCTCTGCAATGCACCATCAAAAGCTTGCTTTCTTGCAGCTAATTCTAAGGTCACTTGCTCAAATTTACTCAACCTTTTTGATTCAGATTCCTTTGCTACATCAATCAGTGTGATTGCTTCAGCCACACGTGTATTAGCCGCCTCTTCTGCTTCACGAGCTTTCTTACTTAGCTCATAGTATTCCTCCAAAGAAAGTGTAACTCCTGTTTTCGTCTTGTTTTCGTGCCCTTGAAGTGCATCAACGGCTGCCAGAACTAACTTTTCTAAAGCTTTCGCTGCTTCTATTTCTTTTTGAGCAGCAAGTAGTCCGCTTTCCATTGCACTCGCTACATCTTTAGCTCGTTCTTCCATTTCTTTTGCTTTCTTTATGTCTTCACGGGCTTCTTGAGCCCGTGATTTTGCTTGATCCGCCTCTCGGGCTGCCTTTTGTAGCTGTTGTGGTAGCTCCACAAGCGTTTTCCGGGCATCCTTTTCTTTTGATTCAACAAGTGCAATGTCGGATATTGTTCGCTTTAGTTCAGCTTCAAGAGAAGCAACCACCACCTCCGCCATCCCTTCTCTTTGCCTAACGACAGCAACGGCGGTCTTTTCTCTATCAAGCTCGGTTTTTAACGAACTCACAGCTGTTTTTAAATAATCAATCTCTTCTGTTGCTTTTGTAATGTTTTGTTTTACGTCTTCAACATTCTTCTTCGCTGCTTGTACATCGTTTTCCAGATTATCTCCAGTCGTCTTTGATTGCTTGTAAGTTGCTAATTCGGTTTCCAAGTCGTGGAGCAAAGCTGTAGCGGTATCTAGTTTAGATTTCTGATCTTCAATCAAGTTAATCTGTTGGTTGGCTTTCTCAATCTCCACTTTTGCTTGTTCTAATTCTTGCTCCCAATTCAAAGCATCTTGTTCGCGTACCATCACTGCTCCAATTCGGTGTCCTTCAGCCTCTAAATGAACAGCATGCGTCGATTCCAACGATTCTTTTGTCATCGTCAGTTGGATAGTCAAGTTTTCAACTTGTCTCTCAACATCTTTTAATGAAGACGCTGCTTCCCGAGCTCTTTTTACAGCTACATCTTTCTCATTCACCAACAAATCATAGTCTTTGCGTTGATTTTCAAGCTCGTTGTTAACGCTTGCCAGCTCAGCAACTGCAGCTGCATGTCTATCAGCAATCCCTTGCTCCATTTCTTCTAGTCTCAGCTTCCCAACTTCAAAGTCTTGTTTGGCTTCATGTTCTTCGATCTGTGCTCGTTCGAGCTTTAAGTTTAGTTCTTCTATGAGCCTCTTAGTGCTGTCTAGCTCTTTTTGCAGTCTGGCTTCTTGTTCTGCTTCAGATTGTTTATTCGTTAACAAAATCTCATCATTCGGTTTCTCATGTTGTTGTCGTTGTTCTATATACACGCGTTTCTGCAAGCCCACATCAATAACACCCTTAAAATGATCGACTTCAGATACAAATCATGTCTTATATGTCAACAACTAATATCTTACATAACAAGAACATATAGGTTAAATAAGATATACCTCGGCGGTCTGAACTTTATGCACTTTCCAGTTAACAACACGACCAAACCTCGAAACAGCATCTTTAACAGACTCAAAAGGTGCAGCTGTATCAATATCACCTACTTTCAAGCTCGGTACATTACCATTGCCATTTTGTACCTTTGCAAGTCCCGAAGGGGACAAGGTTTCTTCTTGAACAACAACGTTACTCGTGGGACTGTCACTTTCTGTTGCGACCAAGGAATCGTCAGGCATTGTTTCTATAAGTGTAGAAATATCGTCAGAGGTATGATCAGGCGGTTTTCTGTCGATTAAGGTTTCTTGTTCGGTTTCAGGTCCATCAGATGCACTCTTTACTGGCACAAAACATAGTAATGCTGATCGAATTCCGGGATAGAAATGACTAACAATAACTTTAAGTTTGTAAGCAACTGTTTATATAACTAACGTTTAATATATCATACTAAACTGATCCATTAACATTATACAGTAGGTGATCAACTTTATTAACTTAATTTGGAATTCAATGATGCAACAACTAAAGTATAAACAATACCTACTACATTTTAAATCAAACGTGAGGGTTATAATTGTTAATAACAACTTCTCTTACGAGTTTTATTCAATAAATCAACTGTTAAAATAAGGCCTAAATGAAAAAAATGACATATTAATGTAACAAAAAAGAAATTAATATTAGAGACAGGGGTGGACCTAGCTTGAAGCTAGGTGCCGCGTCCGTTGCTACTCAACTTCGCGCGTGTAGTGGAATTTTTTTTTTTTACGATATTTGGAAAACGTTATCACTAAAATGAAAAGAATGAAAAACCTACTATTAAGGATAGCTAAACTGATGTATATGTTGGGTTGATCCTTCACTAGACGCTTATGAACGGTGGTGTAGTGACCTGAAATAAAGTGAACAGGACAAAAGTAGGGAGGTGACCGCTAAGATGTTTCGAGAAGCTTCTTGTTTACAGACTAAAACATGGTGGTAGACACTATGTGTGTTTTTCAAGTTATTTCTGAATGGCCTGTCTAAGGAGAAGAAGTCCTTCTTATATAGGTTTCACACGGACCTCCAGCACTAACCCCTAACCTATTATTGGGTCGAGCCCGGTTAGGGGGTTCCTCCACTACCCAGCCCAAAGTTAGCATGAGAAAAAACGGGTAATAAGTAATGACAAAAGGGAGAACGACATCGCCTCTTCTGATGATACGTGTCGGATCGTGATTGGCGGTTGCTAAGGCGCATACACGTGGCGCACCCCTGTTGGTGATAGATGCGCTTGTCCCTGATTGGCTGATTCTCTTTTGCAGCTATACTCGTCTCCTCATTTGCTGGTTGTTAGTGGATGTCGTTAGTGAGGTGGCCTCGTGTGAGCTGATTAGTTGAGGCGCTTGCGCATGTTGTATGACAACTGTTGTACTTGATGGTGCTTTGTGATTGGTCTCACATTGCCATCAAGTGTACCTTTGGTCCCCACAGTATGGAAGAAGACGTTGGGATTCTCCTAGTTGGCAATCTCTGATTGGTGGGACGTGCACCATGTCGTCTGCCATCGTTCCTTCATTCTAATTGGTTCGTATGAAGTTGTTCCTTCATTCCTTTTGTCTTCTTCGTGCTCGCTTTACTTTATTTGCAAGCAACTTCAAAGCCCTGTGGCGCATGGTGGTGTGCGCCTCAGGTGTCCGTGCACGCCTGCACACGATTTGTCGATGTGCTCCCGCGCGTCTGAGCGCCCTTACGTTAAGTGTGTTTGGGCTTTTACAGGTATGGGCTTATCCACTCATCATGTAGATTTTGGACCATATCCCTTTATCAATCATTTGTGCAATTGAGTTTTTGAGACCACACTTGAATTAATTTTATTATAGATTAAGAATAAAGTGCTTAATAAACAACTGCCACCCTTAAGAATAACTAGAATAAAGTACTTTGCTAGTGTCCCTTAATCATTTGATTTAGAACTTAATGTAATTAATTAATACTTAAAAAGGTTGATTTTTTTTTCCTAGGCATGATATACCAGAATAAGCTCATAAAAAAGATATGATAATCTTACATGTCTGTCCAAGTTAGGCTCGACGGCAACAAATTTAGAGAATATTAAATTTGTATCACAGAATTTGTTAATCATTTGAAGATACGTATATAAATATCATAACTGAGAATCCGTTTTAATAGATTCTTTGTGAAAAGACATGAAATTAGAATTATAGATCCACTATTACATAGTTTCCATTTTTTCCTATACTAGTGTTGAGGGATATCATATTGGTGTTTCTTCAAAACTATTTACCAAACTAGTGTTCTTCATTTCTTTTTTATATAACTTTCTTTTTAACCAATATATTAGACTTCTATTCTAATATTTCTATTCAATTAATCCATTAACTCATTTTTTTATCTAATTAGTCGAGTATCTAAATTGTTATATATATATTTTTTCATCAATCAACCCATTACTAGCTTGTTTTTTCTATTTTTTTCACTAACTCGTTGCAAACCTTTTTTATAACCCACGTCAAATACGAAATATATCTTCATGCATAAATTTAAAAAAATTAAATTATGTAAACATGACGTTTCAGTAACTTATTTAGTGATTTCATAGTTTTTGTAAGTCATTATGGTGCCTGGTTGTCATAATTGTATTCTTTTCAATTATACCATGCTTAACAATAAAAGCTATTCACGAGTTGACCCTAGCTAACACGACTCAAATATTCACGACTTGACCCGAACACGACTCATGTGACCCTATTTTTAAAGTTTTAATTTTTTTCTCATATAATATTATTTTCGAATTAAAAATTTTCAACAAAAATACAATTGTATATAAAAAAAATTACTATTGTTATTTCCCATGTCAATTTCTTTTTAAGTTATAACTGCGACATAAATTGCCTAACGAGTTGATGGTTTCAACCTGAAACTAACCAGAACCCGTTTAGAATAAAGCTAGACTACGAATCTCATGTTACGTTCATGTCGTGTCAGAAATTAACACCGCTAATTTGTACCATAATTAAGTGATAAAGAAATTAAGTTATATATGTATTTTCTCTCTAATCTTTTGAAGCATTTTTATAACTCTTTTAGTGATAATCTTTAGCAGGTTACAATTTATGATTGGTTTATAGTTAAGGTATAGATAATACTTATATTTCGAATATGACGTGGGTTGAATGAGAATGAAAAAAAAAAGGTTTATAACTAGTTGGTGAAATATAGAAAAAAAAACAGTAATCAGTTGATTTATAGTATATATAGATAAATTAGATTAAATGTAAATAATATATATGATAAAAAGAATAAAAAAAATTAGCTAATGGATTGATTGAATAGAAATCAAATATGTTGATTAAAAAGTAAAAGTTATATAAAAAAGAAATGAAAAACACTATTTGGTAAATAGTTTTGAAGGAACACCAATATAATAAATACTTTTTCTCTCAACATTAGTATAGGAAAAGCCTAAGAAGAAATATGCATATTCTAAAATTATGTGAGAAGTGCTCTCATTAATGATAGATAAAACATACGTGTTGATAATACTACTAGTAAATTTACTGTAAATGAAAGCTTCATCTTGATTTGTTAAGTGCTATAAAGTTCAAGGTTTGTTTTGTTAAGTTTTATTTTGGTAAATTAGGGTTTAGTATTTTTTAGAGAAAGTTCTGTAAAACTATAAATAGAGGTCTAGGTTATTATATTTTTACATTTTTTCTTCTTTGTGTGTTTGAAACGATTGTTTGAACCGTCTGGGACAACATTAATAAACACGGATAAATAATAAATTGTTCAAACCAATAAAATTATAATTTCAAAATATTTAACGGTTATTCCCAAGTGATCTGTGGTGTATAGGTAAAATGCCAAAAAAATTCCTCGTGTTCAATGACCAGAAAGGGAAGATGTCAACCTTGGTCAATGCTATTTACTACGGAATGATTGAGGGTGTCCTGACTAAGAATTGAAGATAAGGATCAGAATCGGATTTTTACCAGGCTATTTTAAGCATTGTCCATAAAAATTATTTTTGTCTGATTTTTTTGTCATTGTTAGTAAAATGCTTTTTGTCAGGCTGTTTAGTCACTTGTCTCAATGGAAGTCCGTCATTAGTCTCCTAGTGACATACGTGTCATTGATCCATTAGTGAATTTGCAACGATCGTCTTACACGGAACCCTCGGTACTCTCAATGATTGTTATGTTCATTCCACATTCGATGATCTATGAGTTAATTCTTAACCCTTACCGCATTTCTCCCTTGAACCTTCTTAGACTACCTTCATCGACGAATCACCGACCAATAAGTTTTTCACTTTTGGGACTTATTACCCACGAGAGATGAGCCACAAAAACAAATATGAGAAAAAGAGGGAAAAGGTAGGCAAAATGAATAAACTAAGAAACATATGTTGCACGTTCCTTGTTAGTTAACCCTCTAGGCTAAAATTAAATCATCATCATCATACAGTTAATCCCACCTATAGCAAAGCTAAGGTAGGGTTTGAGGAGGGTAAGATGTAGACAGCCTTACCTCTACCCCTAAGAATAGAGAGGCTGCTTCCAGTGAGACCCCCAGCTCGATGTGGTTTTGTATCAAGCCTTGGACATAAAGCACATAACACTTAGCAATCGGGACAAACCCGATCGGTGCATGTACCACTTTGTCTTTTGGCTATCAACGCCACCACATGATGCATGATTAATCGTCCGTCGTTTTTAACGTTATTTTCACGAAATTAGTAAAATAACGTTAAAACTAGTGCAACTTTACTTTTGCCCCCCAAGGGCCACACATATATACATTATACGCTAAAATTAAATATTGAAATCAATAAACAAAAGTAAAAAATTGCATATACCAATTTCCACTAACCTATGCGTGTGTATATATAAAGATTTATTATTTATAGATCTATTCACGACACAAGCCAGACACAATATCCACCTTCATAATACAAATTAAGCCCTTTTTCCCTAATCATAATTAACTACAATGAGAAAGGGTTGGTCCCTAAGAACCACAGAACAGCTTCTTAAATCATTTGACACCAACGGAGATGGAAAGATCAGTAGAAAGGAACTCAAGGTTGGCTTGAAGCGCCTCGGCATACGCTTTGCTGGCTTCAGAGCTTGGCGCGCAGTGCGTCATGTCGATTCTAATGGAGATGGCCAAATATGTGATGAAGAAATAGACGAGCTTGCAAAATATGCTTCAAGATGGGGACTTTCTATAACGTTTTGAAGAGTAGTAGTAAAGTTACCATTTGGTGTGCTGCATGCATCTTTTATATTTTGATTTTTAGCCATGTTTTTTTTTTTTTGTTGTTTTTAGTTGTTGTGTTTCGATGTGAGGTTTTGGCCATGGTTTAGAACTTGCAACCGTCTTGATGTTGAAGAATTGAAGACGGTGTTAAAACAGTTTGTTAAGGAGTTATGAATGTATGTTAGGTTTTAATGTTAAAAACTTTTAAATTAGTGACTGCTATACTTTTTGCACTAACTAATTTTTTTTAAAAACGAAGATGCATTTTCTATATCCATTTAAAAGATCACTTAAAGTTTCACATCTTGAAAGTTCTCTCTCAGTCTCTCTTAAACATTTAAAAAACATGGTATTTGTTAGGTTCTCTAGAATTTTTTCAAGGAATGAGAATTTATCAAATAAATTGGAATTAGAAGGAAATGAATTTGGAACTTAAACATTTAAAAAAATAATAGAAGTCAAAGATATTATAATGTATGAAAGAATTTGATTTACTAAACAATGATGCAAAAATTGTCATATATCACCCGACCTCAAACCTGCACACCGCCTCAGACCCGACCCGATAACTGCATGTGATCAGACTTGATCGCATTCTCGACCCGACTTCACCATGGACCGTGACCCGAAATGTTTTATAGTGATGTATATAGGCAATTAATAACTAGAAAACCTACTGAGTTGGGAAACCCTGAAAACCCTTAAGAAACACTACTTTACACAACGTAATTGTTTTAAAAAAAATTAGGACATATAATATACATAATTTCGGGCGTTTCGAGCCAGAAAAAAAATTAAAAGTACCAAGTAAATATTTAAAAAAAAAATTAAAAACAAAACCGATTTACGGTGCATTTTACCAATTTAGGTGGTGGGTATGTGCGTTTAATGCATTTACATAATACATACGTTTCTAAATGAAAGTTGTGTTACGAATTACATTGTGTGCTTACTCCATTTCACACAGTACATATGTCTAAGAAACTCGTGTATAAAACTATGTGCTGGTATCATTTGGCCATAAAACTAACACACTTACACGTGTTACCTCCTGGTAACTTGCTACCCTTATTACAACACAAAAAGTTATCTTTTTACGGCCTAATTAAAAATAGTTAATAATAGTACAACGAATTAAGTTGATAAGTTTACAAGAATATTTCAAACACATTTGGAACAAAAATGAGAAAAAATCTGGGTTTTTTTTTTATTTGTGTAGCTATTGTGTCGCAAATTTATCTAAAGTTAGGACCTTTACCGTAGGAAATGTGTAGAAATTTCTAACATAGTTTTTTTACGTTAGAAAATTTTGTAACAAAATGACCACCTTTCTGCTAGTTACAAGGCAAAACACATTGAATTCTCGAGCTCTTTCCTATCCACAAATTGTGCATCCTTTACATTAAAATAGAATGTAATCATTGCTAAACCACCGTCCTTTATTGTTCTATTTCTTTGTTCGATATGAGTATCAATCACTACAATGATTCTTATCTTTTGAAATATAAAATGATTGAAGCTCCTCTCTGCATGATTCTTTAATTTGATCCGGTTGTGGATCTTGTTTGGATAGACAACTTGCATTTATAGTTAATAACCGAACATAAGTGTACGTGAAAGTATCTAAATTGATCTAAACATCTTTTAAAAAGCTACTATTAAGTAGGGTTATATATCTTAAAAGAATCTGCATGCCCACACTTTTAGAGTTTTAGGCACGCAACCACTTGAGTAACTTAATAAATAAAGGGATAATTGCACAAATAATCATTTGACCAAAGTAATTTACAAAAATAAACATAGGATGCGTCTAAACAACAGGGACGAGACACTCTTTGCGTCTACCAATCAGACGATTACACGTGTAAAGCCTTCAGACGCCTTAATTTTTAAGGTCTCTGCGTCTAAAGTCTAAACTTTAGATGCACAAAAGGATTGCGTCTAAAGAATAGACTCTTAAATTAAAGAGTCTAAACCTTTTTAGACTCTTTAATTTAAGAGTCTGTTCTTTAGACGCAATCTTTTTTCGCGTCTAAAGATTAGACGCAGGGACCTCAAAAATTAAGGCGTCTGAAGGCTTTACACGTGTCTCGTCCCTGTTGTTTAGACGCAAAGAGTGTCCCGTCCATGTTGTTTAGACGCATACTATGTTTATTTTTGCAAATGTCTTTGGTCAAATGTTTATTTGTGCAATTATCCCATAAATAAACAACTTGAAATATGTTCCTTTCCTATATACTTATTAAACAATAATACATGTACATGTCACTGATGAACATATTGCTTTTTTTTCAACGATCAACTTCATTAAACAAGTGTAAACAGACCTCAAAGTGAGGACCGATGCCTAAACCATTACATCATATACAAGGGGTTTTTACACTAATCCGACCAAACAAGTTCCTTTAAAGGCGACCTATGTTTAAACCAAAAGAAAACCTTCGATTTAATGATTGCAACCACCCCCGCTGCTCTCGTGATCTTCCTGTTGAAAACCTTTTCGTTTCGTGCTTGTAGTGTGGTCAATAGAAGAATCATCGTAATGATAATGTGCCCCCCTGTTTTTGGCTCAGTGGTGGAAGTTTGCGATTTTCGTAGGTAATTTTTATATGAACTGAGTCCGGCACAAACCGATTTGATATTCTGGCCCCAACCGATAGTGGTTTTTAGTATAATTTAATGGATAAGGATGGAGATGGGATGTGAATGCTTTTAGTATCTATAAGTAGAAGGTAATTTTGCAGAGCAAACACATGTTTTACACTAAACACAATCTCTTTCCAAGGTAATATTTAAATCCATTAATTAAAACTAACACAATTGAAAAACCCCAATAACCTTTTTAGTTTCAACCCATCTAAATTCATTTAGCCCATCTCAACCCTTATTATATATAGTATTAATTTACAAATGGTTTGTGCATTATGGTCTTGTACAATATGCATAATAAGTGTTTTGTGTATTAAAGGGTTGTACATTTGCTTTGTAGGTAGTACCATACTTTGTTTTTTCCTTACGTTTTTTTTTTCATTTTTAACCTAAATACTTTTCATCTTTTACATTTAACTCCATACGTTTTTTTTACTTTGAACTTTATCTCATGTATCTCAAAACATAATTATAGTTTTACGTTTCAATCCAAATTTTTCGACTTGACACGCCGCAACATGCGTATGTAGTTCAACGTTTTTACCTCTATTTTTCCCGTTAAACGGTGACGCTATGTTCTAACTTTCACTATTTTTTTTGCATTATCGCGCCGCAACGGATGTGCATGGTTCACCATTATTTCGGTGTTGTAGGTCGCTGGCAATAGTGTGACATCGATGCTACTTAGTACGGTTTTATGTCATTCGTAGCAACGCGCGGAGCGTAATTCTAGTTCATATATAAAGTAATACTTTTGGGTACTGTTTTATTATAGTTGCACATAGTTACCAAATTCTAAGGACGACCCTGTCTCGTTTTAACACTACTTTGAACTATGGCCATTTATATAACCTGTGCTTCTCTAAAAACAATCCTTTATGTAGATTTTGTTACAATTAATTAAGAATAAAGCACTCGCGCCACCCTTAAAAAGAACCAGAATAAAGTAGTCGCCGGTGTTTCTTAATCATTCAATTTAGAACTTAATACTTAAAAAGGTTGATTCATTTTCTTTTAGGAATGATCTACCAGAATAAGCTGGTAAAAAGATTTGATACTATTAACACATAATGGTTCAACTTGATTGATACAATGGAATACAGAAATATAAATACACAAATGAAGCAACTAATTAGGAGATAATTACTCCTCTATACAAGAATACAATTTGACTAAATGAATGCACTTAAATGACTTAATTGAGTAGGAGGATATGGCTCCTTGAATCATGTTATTTCCTTATACCCCCCGTCAATGCAAGTCGGTGGAGGTCCAAGACGAAGCATTGCCCGAAATCTCTCAAACAATGGTTTAGGTAGACTCTTGGTGAAGATATCGGCCACTTGTTTGTCCGTGGAGATAAATTTGGTGTGTAATTTTCCAGCGGTTACCAACTCACGAACAAAGTGATAGTCGATGTCAATGTGCTTTGCTCTTTTGTGTGAGATAGGATTTTGACTTAAGAACAAAGCACTCTTGTTGTCACATAAGAGTGTAGGACGACCCGGTGGAAGAGCGTGGAGTTCCCGAAGAAGGTTTGTCAACCAAATAATTTCAGCTGCCGTGTTCGCCATTGCTCTATATTCGGATTCACAACTGGATCTTGACACTGTTGGTTGTTTCTTGGCGCTCCACGAGACCAAGTTTCCTCCTAGGTAGATACAATAGCCGTAAGTGGATCTTCTTGTGTCGATACAACGGGCCCAATCTGCATCAGAAAAACCTAATAAAGTAGTGTTAGGTGGACGATCAAAAGTTAAACCATGTGCTAAGGTGCCCTTAACATAACGAAGAATCCTTTTAACTAGCTGAAAATGTGCGGTTGTGGGAGATTGAAGAAATTGGCTAGCTTGATTGACGGCATATGAGAGGTCAGGACGGGTGATTGTGAGGTATTGGAGGGCACCAACAAGGGATCGATAAAGAGTGGGGTCTTGGAATGGTTGACCTTGGGAGGAAAAAATATCTTTAGTTGTCAAGGGAGTGGCAACGGGTTTGGAGTCAAGCAATCCGGCTCGAGTGAGAATGTCATGAGCATATTTGGATTGATTTAGAAAGAGACCCGATTTTGTGTGATGGACTTCGACTCCGAGAAAGAAGTTTAGAGGGCCAAGGTCCTTAATTTTAAATTCATTGTTGAGACAATTGGTGAAGTTGTGGATGAAATTTTCATCGTTCCCGGTGATGATGATGTCGTCAACATAAACTAAAAGATAAATAAGGATACCTTGGCGATTGTAAATGAACAAGGAAGTGTCGGACCGACTGTTGAGAAAACCACGATTAAGGAGAAAGGTGCTTAATCGTTGAAACCAAGCACGTGGTGCTTGTTTTAAGCCATAGAGGGCACGGTTTAGTTTGCACACAAAATTGGGTTGATTGGAATCTTCAAAACCCGGAGGTTGTTCCATAAAAATGGTTTCGGTGAGATTACCATTTAGGAAAGCATTGTTAACGTCTAATTGACGAAGATTCCATTTGTTGATGGTGGCAAGACTAAGGACGACACGAATGGTGGAAGATTTCACAACGGGACTAAAGGTGTGAGAGAAATCGAGGCCGGGGACTTGAGTGAAGCCTTGAGCTACAAGTCGTGCTTTGTAGCGATCAATGGATCCATTTGATTTATATTTGATTCTATAAATCCATTTTGAACCAATGATGTTAGTGTGAGGCGGCCGAGGAACAAGAGTCCAAGTTTTGTTTGCATGAAGGGCTTTGAGTTCCTCATGCATGGCTTGGATCCATTTGGGATTTTTAAGAGCGGTTTGGATGCCTTTCGGGATGTGAGAGGAAAAAAGAGAGTGATGCAAAGGGTGAGTGGTGAGATGCGCAAGGTCAGGAAAATGTTTTGGTTTAAAAATTCCAGCCTTGGCACGAGTGGTCATGTTATGGGTGTTGGTGGTCTGGTCTGGGACGGTTTGAGGGGCTGGTTGGTGAGTTGTGTGAGAGTTGGGTGAAGGTTGGCTGTTGGTTTGGTTAGATGGGCCGATGGGTGGTAGTGGACTGTTTATTGGGCTGTTAGGTGCGGAAGGTGTGTGGGCCGAGTGGGGTTCGGAAGTGGGTAAGGTGGTTGGGCTTTGGACTGGGCTGGTAGGATTTGAGGGTATTTGGTGAGGTTCAGGACAGAGGGGAACATCACACGAAGGAAAACAGGAAGTGGATGTATTATTGGATGGTGTGTTTTGTTGGGGAGGTGTGATGGGAGCGGTTGGAATGGGTATGTTTTCCTCAAAGTTGGTGATGGGTAGGTTGGTAGTATTAGTGGATGTAGAGTTGGTGTGAAAGGGTAGGATGTCTTCATCAAATTTGGCATGACGAGTAGTGTAAACACGACCCGAAGAAGGTTCAAGACATCGAAAGCCTTTGTATTTAGGACTATAACCAATGAATATGCAAGGAGCACTTCTAGGTTCGAGTTTATTTTTGGTATAGTCTCTAAGATAAGGAAAAACTCTACAACCAAAAATACGCATGTTAGAGTAGACAGGTGGTTGGTTGTACAAAACTTCAAACGGGGATTTGTTGTTTAAAAGTTTTGTGGGGATGCGATTTATGATATAGGTGGCGGATGTAAAGGCATCAAACCAAAGGGTTGGAGGAGCATTAGCATTGAACATCATGGCAAGACCGGTTTCGGTGATGTGACGATGCTTCCGTTCGGCCCTACCATTTTGTTCGGGTGTGTGAGGGCATGACATTCTATGATGTATGCCTTGTTGTTGAAAACATGTTTGAACTTGATGGTTTGTGAATTCGGTGCCACCATCACTTTGGAAAACTTTAACACTTGTTGAGAATTGATTTTGAACAAATGTTAAAAATGTTGAGAGAATGGCAAAAAATTCGGATTTAGCTTTTAATGGGTAGAACCAAGTAAAACGAGAATAGTCATCGATAAAAATAACATAATATCGATAACCATCCTTGGAGAGCACGGGTGCGGGTCCCCAAAGGTCACAATGAATTAAGTCTAGAACATGTTGAGCGCGTTTTGGATTTTCAATAAATGGTAAATGTTTTGCTTTTGATAACTCACAAGATTCACACAAGCCGGGTTTGGGTAATATGGAAGTAACAAAAACACGACCAAGTTTATTTAAATGAGTAATAGTATCAAAAGAAACATGTCCTAGTCGACTATGCCATTTATTGAAAGAAGCCCGTAAGTGGGACGCGGAAAGCGCAGCAACAAGAGACTTGTGACCTTGGGTGAGAACATAGAGACCATTCTCGCACGTGCCTTTAGCTAGAACCTCCGCTGTTTTTCGGTCCTGAATTTGGAAAAAATCATTAGAAAATAAAACATCAACCGGAGAATCATTAGTTAACCTACTAATTGAAAGTAGATTTTTTGTTAAATTAGGAACAACTAGAACATTTTGTAAGTTAATGGACTCATTTAATTGAGTGTTCCCAATGTGTGTGACGGGGGTTGATTTTCCATTTCCAAAAGTAACACGAATGTCACCATTTGGCGATTTTAAATTAATTAAATCACGAATGGAAGGCAACATATGTGTTGTAGCACCTGAATCTGCGGTCCAATCGGGAGAGTCGGATGCTATGTTGCATTGGGCATGAAAGGCCTCGGCAAGATTGGCATCAAGAGAGACCGTTTTTTGAGCAAAAGAAGCGAGTTGAGGACAAGTACTCGCATAGTGACCGGTTTGGCGACATAGTTGGCAATGAGGAGGACGTTTGGTGTAAGTGGAGGAACGACCTCGGGGAGTGGAGACGCGGCCTTTTCCACGAGTGGAAGAAGACCGGTTGTGGGATGTTTTGTTTGGGTGGGCATAGAAAGCAACAGGGGGTGTTTGAGGACCATGTAATTGTTGGACAAACATTTCTTGATTCTCGGCATTGGCCAAGAGATCGCGAAATGAGGGAGCCGGACGAATGGTGCGTTGAGAAGTAGAAAAGTTCTCAAAGGAAGGACCGAGTCCACAAAGGAACCAATGACGTTTGTCTTCGTCACTTATGGAATGTCCAATAGCGGAAAGTTGATCCGCCAAAGCTTTGAATTTTCGGCCATATTCGGAGACCGAGGATGTCCCTTTTTGAAGGGTTCGAAGAGAGTCTTTGAGATTGTGGATACGTTCAATGGAAGAGTGGCTATAAGCATTAGCTAGAGCTTTCCAAACGGCTTTAGCCGTGGTATGGCCAATGGTTTCCGCCATGGCTTCTTCGGTGAGAGTAGAGTTTATTAAAAGAAGAACTTTTTGATCGGCAAGGTGCCAAGAAATGAAGTCGGGGTTGGGGATGGATGTGTTGTTGAAGATAATGGTTTCGGGTGGAGGATGTGTATCACCGAGAACATGATCGGAAAGTTTGAGATATGAGAGAACCGGGGTAATTTGCTTCTCCCATGTGAGGTAGTTGGTTGAGGTTAATTTAATATTGATGAGATGGCTAAGGGAATGAAGTGGAAGGTTTTGAGGATCGGCTGCCATGGGGAAAAAAACAGATGGTGCGATCGGAAAAAGAAGGAAGGAGAAAAAGAGGTAGCTAGGAAGGATTCTTGAGATGTTGTTAGGCTGATACCATATTAACACATAATGGTTCAACTTGATTGATACAATGGAATACAGAAATATAAATACACAAATGAAGCAACTAATTAGGAGATAATTACTCCTCTATACAAGAATACAATTTGACTAAATGAATGCACTTAAATGACTTAATTGAGTAGGAGGATATGGCTCCTTGAATCATGTTATTTCCTTATAGATACTCTTAGTTATCGGTCCAAGTTAGGCTTGTGGCCAACTGCTTAAAGAGATATGCCACCAAGTGTATTTTTCAAAATCGATCATGAGATGAATAAACGGGAAAATCTTAAGAAGAAAAGAAAATAAGTACAGAACCAGGGGTGTATGAGTCAAGCTGCTCGTAAGCTACTCAAGATAGGCTCTCTCATGAGTTAAATAAGTTGAGCTTAGGCTTGGTTCGGTTAATCTACAACCCTGATTATAACTGAGAATCCTTTTTTAGCAGATTTGCAAAGACAATTTATTTTATAATTATGGATGCAATTCAAATAGCTTTGGTACATAAATATATCGTTCCAGTTAAAAAAATATGCAAATTCTAAAATTCTGTATGATGTGTTCTTTTTTAGAATAGCAACATCTATAATCATGTCATCTGTGGAACTTAAACTCAACACCTTCAAAACTAGGTGTTCTATGCCTTTACCAATGGGCCACCACGCCCATTGATATATGTATAACACACAGGTGAAGACGAGGCATGTGAAGAACTTAAGAGACAAATTAGATTTTCTGACATCATAAATCTTATCCAACCAATAAACCCTTTTTTAACGACCAACAAAACCTCGATTTTATTGCATCACAATCCAGCAAGGCGCTGGCCAAACACCAAAGTACATGATACCATCCCGTTACATCCCGGACAAACGCAATAACTACAAGTTACGGACTACATTAAAACGCTTCCAATCATCCACGTTAAACTACACCCGCCCGATCTCTGTCTATCCACAGATAACTCATGGTCTTCGATTCCTCCAGCACTTTTAATATTGACGGCGTCTTTGTGTTGAAAAGAGCCTCGTTTCTTGTTCCCCAAATACTCCACATAACCGTAAGCACAACCGCGTTAAACGCCTTCTTGCCACCCTTTGAAAAAGCCATCGACTTGTGCACGTCCAATAAATCTCTGATTTGAAAGGCATAGACAGGCGAGGTGCGACACCACTGGGAAACGACCTGCCACACCGTTTGGTCCATATCACCACAAAAACAACTCGGATTCTGCACCGCCACATTTCTTTGAATCAAAGCATATAATCTATCTAATACTAGAATCAAGTGACTAGAACCAAAATGGTTTCGTTTATGAGAACTGGGTCATAAGAATCATACCAATATAGCAACACAGTGCATACTAAGTACTATCATATGCACTTGTCAACCATCTATATACTTTTGTGTAATAATAAGAGTTCTGATAAGATATACATGATCTGCATTATATATATAAATGAATGGAAGTGATCCAAATGTTCAATGTTTGCCTACTCGAATAATTCTATGTATGTACGGTTCTACGGATACCGGAAGTAAAGTATGTAACTACATTCTCATGAACATCTTTAGTCACTCGATGGTCGGAGGAGGAAGCTTCCAGAAATTCCACGAGTTATAATCCTCCTGCTAATGAAATACCGAAAACAGATCAAAGAAAGGTAACATAAAAAGGTTACCGAAGTTAAAAGAGATCAAACCTCTTCGTGCCCAGATGTTGGTGGGAAAATGCCATTAACGAGCGCATGGAGTGAGGCATATGATCTTGAGTCAATGGAGCGGTTTATAACAACCTCACCCTGTTAAAACCCAAATACAAGGACAGAATAGACTAAAATTATTGTAGTTAATGAACTTTCGACATGTTATTAGCAGCGATGAAGGTTTATACTTTATAAGCACCTTAGGATTGATGATGAAGATTTTTCCCTTGGGTATGCCGACTTTCAGGTAACTAAACTCATCGGTGTGTCTGTTTCCAAAACCAGCATAGAACGGATTCCTATCGGATGGAAAGCACACCTTGATATCCTAAGAACCAAAAGAAATTTGGAATTTATCGAGCCTCATTTTATCAATAATATAACAACGATAGAAGAAAATAATACTCCTCTGTAGGTGTAAACGAGCCGAGCTCGAGCTCTTTTAAGCTTGGCTTGATTCATGCTTTCAGCAGCCAGCCTCAAGTAGCTCATGAGGGACTCCGCTCGTTTACACCCCTGTCCCATGAAAATTACCAAGACTTTCTTATTCTGGATGTCTCATGAATAAGAAATGGATATTAACATCAGAGTATCAGACTATTAGCTTTTACTATTTCCTTTAACCATGTGGAAGTCAAACATTGTAACTTTCATGGGGAGCATGCAATAAACATCTAGTAACTAACCTCCAAGCAAGCAATTTTGAATTCATGTGGAACTCTTCTAATAACTGCAATACGGTAGTAAAATAATTTCAGAGACTAACTAAAAGGACTTATCATAGCTATATCCATACGCCATTCAATGGAAAGAAAAAAAAAAGAAAAAAAAAAACTTTTGTCAAAGTCAGTAAAATATATCTCCATCACTTACGGTCTTTCTACTCAATATTTCATTCAAGTAAAAAAACTTGGTATTTTTGTACACAACTGTTATAATGAACTATAAAGGTAAATATCCCTCTTTTGTCAAAGTGATCTAAAAAGAACACGCTAGCCATATAAATAGTTCTAGTTATAGAGTGATCAAAGGGAATATATGGCAAGAGCCATGTGCCTAGTGCGGCAGCGCAAACTGCATTTTTTTTGTCCCATTGATAAGCAGGGTATTGGTGGGGCCCGTGAGTTTTCTTGTAACAGGTTCTCATGGTTACCATTAAAAAAAATTGATACAAGGAAACATCATTTGCGGTGGACTCGACTACAGTGGCTCGACAGGCAAAACACTAATTAAAAATAAGTTAACGATTACCTTCACGAAAAAGGGAAGGAAAAAGCCCGTCGGGAGAAATAACAACAGGCCCATCAGGCAAGGCCTTCCCATCCTGCACATTGAATTATAAGGAGAGTGTGAGAATGACAACACAACACATACGAGAGCGTATATTTATAAATTTGGAAACAAATAATCCATACAAGTCGCCCTTAGTTAGGTAAGAGAATCAAGAGCTATAATGTTCAAGTACCTGCTTAAGGTTGAACAAAAACTGCCTAGTGATAGACGCCTGAGAAACTGCCCGAGCACTTAGATAAAGCATTTGATACCCATTTTCCTGCAACACACAATCAAGAAAACATTCATGCGTGTCTAACTGCATATTAGCTCGAGAACGGAAGATATCTGTTTAGTCAGTTTATTACTATGTTTTATTACACCATTGTAACATATGCTATGACCCCTATTTGTTCAGGGGTCCTACGAAGAACACGTTAAACGAAGGGGTCAACAAACCTTAATTGCCGAAAAGAGATGTGTTACACCAATGTGTGACCAATCTCTTCCAACCAGAGGCATGAATTGTCCAAGAACATCGGATCTGTAAAACACAAGCATACGTGTTACCATATAACTCAACATCAATTAGGCTACACAATAATTTCATAAATTCCAACACTTGGTCCAAGTACACATAAACTTGGTGATACTGATTCGGATTCGGATTATGTAATATGAAAACTTGGGGAAGAGCATAGTCTTACTTGGTAATTGTTCCATCAACATCCGAGATCACAATACGAGTATCCCACCTCCACAAATAAATTCTAGCATCCACCTGAGAAGTACGTATGTCGAGTAAGCTATACACACAAACACACATCGCAAAAGCACACAATAAAAAAAATACAAATAACCTTTTGAGTCCCTAGTACCGCTGTTGAAAACGTGAAGGTTATTATGTTTTGCCCTTCTGCTAGATTCAATGAAGCTAGCTGCTCCGAAGTTGGAGTAAGTGTCCGAATATGCTTCTTATTAGATTTTGGTATAGACCATTCTTTTTTAGCATTAATTTCTGATACAGCATCAACATTATTTTCCGCTGCAGCATCAACATTAGCTTCTGCTACAAAATCAACATCGGAAACCTTGTTACTGTTCTGAGAAACATTTTTACTTCCCAATCTTCTAAACGGCCACATCCGCCACCTTCCACTACCACCATCACCAATGCTGGGAGGACCACCTACAAGTAGGTTTTCTTCATAAATGTTCAAATATTTATAACTACATTATTATTGATAAATAGTATCATATAACTACATATATATATACACAACTAATATGACTCCAAATATAGATTTCTTATCTCTTACCGCTAGTAATGCTACTGTCTTTAAGATCATTTGACACGTTATCCGCATTTGGTGGCAATTCTTTCTCCAAGTTTGCTTTTATGATCCTTGAAACATTTCCCCTGAGCAAATCCCACTTCGAGGATTTCAACTTGCCAACAGGCGGATCATTGCGATTATCTGTAATTGGATCATCAAACTGATACCACATGTTGGGAAGGGAGTTTGCCCGACCAACGTCGGCCTCCGTAACTTCACTACTTCTAGAAATATCCAAATTACTTGGACACTTTCTAATATCACCGATTAACCCTTCAAGATCATTTTTGGAGGGTTCTTGATATGTTCTGACTGATATTGGATCTGGAATGTACATCACACTCGTTGACTCACTCCCTTCCGGTTTGACTTCTTGCTCTATCTTATTGATGCATGGTTTTGAATCATCAAGATCACCAAAGATCAAATGTTCTTCCTCATACCGTTCAGATACTTGAAAGTCACCATTTGGCTCCAAAGGCGGCCGGGTTTCATCCGTTTCATCTACTTCTTTTGCAAGATTATCGTCCACATTTTGACAAAAAGTTGGTGGAACGGAACTACATGAAACAACTTCTATGGATGCATCTCCTTGATTAGCGGCAACTTCTGTATAGCTTTCGGGTACAATTTCTAAAGACCCTTCGCCTGTTATTAATCCCACTTCTGGTTCATTAGCACCGTCCAACTGAGTTCTTGAACTCTCGTCAGAAACAAAATTTTCATAACTATCTCTACTAATAGTTTCTTCGACCTCCATGTCAGACGCCTCATGATCAATCCGTGAATCATCCAACTTATCTACAAAGTGTTGTTCATGCAAAACCAAACTCGTTTCCAATCTTCCGCCAATAATCTCACCACTATCAGTTCTTGATTCTCTACCAATGTTGTTACTACTTCTGGATGAAAGATTCGTCGACCACTTCATTTCCAATAGATCAGCAGCAATCTCGGCACTTTCCAGTGAAGTCTTTCTATCAATATTTGAAGCATTTTCTTCTTTCATGGAGCGCTTTCCTAGAACAAACCCCAAAATCCTAGACCGTTTCGAGTCAGTTCTAGACAAAACCGCACCGTTGCTTACATCACCAACTGAATTACACCGATCAAAGGCTGCTTCTGCTTCTGCTTCCTCCGATTCAACCTCCCTTAGAAAGTAGGCCTCTCCTCGTGGATCCAGATACATATGAAAACCGGCATCAACCCCATTAACATTAATGTCAACAACTCTTACTTTCTTCTTCAGAACCCCTTGAAATTTCCCAAACCTAACATACCACGGAGACGATTTCAAGCTACCATCTTGTTGCTGCACCACAACTATATCAACCGCACCGCCAAACGGATGAAACGGGCCAGAAACAGTATAAACCCCTTGACTAATATAGCTACCTAACCTCCCTACAGCATACATCTTCCCCTAAATTCACCAAACTCACATCCCCAATTCAAACAATTCTATCACAACCCTCGAACCAACCGGGCAAAACTAATAAAGATCAAATCTTTCAAAATACCCAATCGATTCCCCACACAAAAATCACAAAACCGCCTCTACCGAACTCTAATTCCGATCAGAGATCCAAAAACTTGACTACCAAAACTATCTAAATTCACCAATTGTGGCAAAACTAATAAAGATCAAATCTTTCCAAATACCCAATTGATTTCCCACTTAAAAGATCATAAAGCCGCCTCTACCGAACTGTAATTCTAACCAAAGATCCAAACTTGACTACCAAAATTATCAAAATTCACAAATTTGGGGCAGAAGTCATAACTAAGCAAGATCAAATGTTTAGAAATACCCAATTCATTTCCCACACAAACAATCATAAAACCCGCCTCACCCGAATCGTAATTCCAATAAAAAAAATGGAATCTTGACTACAAAATAACATCAATTGGGGCAAGAACTAAACAAGATTAAATCTTTCCAAATACCCAATTCATTTCCCAACTCTAATTCCAATAAAGATTAAATCTTGACTACAAAAACTATCTAAATTCAGACAAACACAACTAGTGGACGAAGGCAATTAAAAAACTTTAAATAAAAAAAGGAAATAATAAATGAACAAGCAACATCAAATGGATTGAATTATTATTATTATTACACAGTTGGCAAAAGGGTATAAAAGCATATTCCTTTCCTATTCAGATTATTCGACTGGACCCCAAAACGGTGACGGATTGATGATGTTTTTAGCACAGTCAACTACCCTTCACCACCTTTTTTTCTATTGATCTTAGGTTGTACAGATCAAGAAACCTTATTGTTTGATCAGTTGAGGGGTTTGAGTGGATTGTCTATGTTGAAAGTGTTGGAGATAAATCTAGGAAACAGAGAGCATATGATATCGAAGTTAATGATGGAGGTTTTGAGTTAGGTGTGGGAACCTGGGTTGAGGGTGTTTTGGTTATTTCACTACTATTTATATAGTTAACCGCCATGTGATTTTATTAGGATAAAATCAAATATGTTAAAATCTGAAAAGTAGAGATGGACAAGTGGAACTGGGTATTGAAACTGAACCGATATTGGTATGAAATTTTTCCTACCGAATGATTTTCGGTACCAATTCGTTATCCACCTTTTGGCGTTTTTGAGATCAATGCTTTTAGTTCGATACGGTACTGCTATTTTACCGATTTTTACCTTTAAATGCCGGTACAAGACGGAACATTTTCGGTACCGGTATCCTATTTTAACGATTTTCGGGATCTGTAGTTTCAGCAGCTATAACAAGTTCATCCCTACTAGAAAGCATACAAAGAACTAGAGAACTAAAGTAGTTAATAGAATGTTACAATTTTTAACAAGACTGAAACTCTATCCCCTCGGGGCTCTCTTTACGTAAAGTAAGCTAGTAAGGAATGACAGATATACTAAGGATGTGCCATCTTAGCTAGCGGTTTTGTCAGTTCTAAAGGGTATGAAACTCTTTCCTAGTATTGGGTTTAGGGATTTAAGCTCGCGGGTAAAGACACTGATGAAACAAACTCCAGGTAAAGATAATAAAGAAACAAGAACATAAGCCGTCTTTTGAAAGAAGAAAGCATTTGTCCACCTAACGTATTACCCTGCTTAATTTGTCGTAATGTATTATATACTATTAATAGACATATATACTATTAATAGACAAGTGATTTGAATAGTACTTTTATTATTATTTTATTCATTTTGTTATGTTAAATACATATGGTTCAATACGAAATAACATAATGGGGTAGTGGTGGAGTGGTTTGTGTTGCTTATTTGTTCTTTGAGGTCTTGGGTTCAAAACATGTTTGAGTCTTTTTTTATTTTTTACAACACTTATTTATAATAAATACATATGATTCAATAAGAATTAACAAAATGTGGTAGTGGTGGAGTGGTTTGTGGTATATGTGTCTTCTTTGAGGCTTTGGGTTTGAAACCCATTTCAAACATGACATTTTTTTTCAACACTTATTTATGTATAAATACATATGATTTTATAATAATTAATTAATTAAATGGCTTGGTGGTGGAGTGGTTTGTGGTGCATTTATGTGGTTTGAGGTCTCAGGTTCGAAACCGGTTTGAAACATTAGTTTTTTTTTAACAAATACGAAAAACGCGCAACGCGCATATGTTTATACACCTAGTTACTTTAGTTTAGAATTGTAGAGTAATTAACTAATTATAATACGTTAAACGTTACACTGCTATTACAAATTACATCATCAAATATTAGTTATCCAAATCATTTTAATTATAAATTTATAACATCTTTAACATATTTTCAATGGTTGATATTGAAGTTGGAATGTTACTTAAAATATTCCATTAATTTTTTTTTTGGACGGTGACTTTCTCGAAACTGGACGTGGCAGAGATCATCACACCCCCACCATTGGGGGCCCTAACCCTTCCACTTCGCCCAGACTATCTTGCATCAGAGGACACTGGTGCGGTGGGGGCTTCGGCGTCCGCCCGGAACCGTACTGCCTCTACACAGGCAAGCCCGCTAGAGTAACAGCCGGATGAAACCGGATCGCCTCAGATTCGAACCTCCGCATCTAATGGCTCAAAGGTTCTCCTCTTCATTGGCACACCCTCCAAATTGAGGGGAATGGGGATCGAACTCGGGGCTCACAAAGAGACACCCGGTTCTTCCACCACTCCACCACAAAGTGGAAGGTAAAAAATATTCCATTAATTTGAAAAGGTAATATAAAAGAGTTGGTGTATTATAATTTCAATTTCATAAAGTAAACAATGTAAGACTAGAGGGGCGGGAAAGAGGGGGGTGAAGCGCCATGTGGCACTTGTGAGACCTATGTGGGGGGAAAAAATTGTGGAGAGTGAAAGGGGGTGAAAGGAATAATATTATATTGTGTTAAAGTTAAATAAAAAAAGAAAAAAAAAATCACCCAATGAAAATAGGCCACCTCACCCATCCCTCCCCCCCCCCCCCCCCGCCCCACCTTTCCCGCCCCTAGGGGGCGGTGTTGCCACCCGGGAAAGGCTCCCCGCACTCCTCTTCCCGCCCCACTCCCTCAAGCCTAATAGAAGTTTGAAATACAGTTATTGCAATTTACGTCAAAAGATACACAATATTTTAAAATGGTAAACCTAAACGCATCATTCACGTTCTTTAGACCCACCCACGCAACCATTAATTGGCCATCACGTCAATCTCGTCACTTTACAATTTGGTGTTTGGCTTAGTTAATTTCTTGTATTATTCCAAACCCACACTACACTTAAGAGTATGGGTGCAACCATGCCGAGCTATTTGCAAGCTACTTGAGATCAGCGGGAGAAAAAGCTCAAAACGAGTCGAGCCTTATCAAGCCCGAGCCGAACTTGAGCCTAAAACAAAGCTTATTTATTTATCGAGCCTGGGCTCCAGCCTAGCTTGTAAAGATCGTCAAGCCTTAATGTAATGTTACTTTTATTAATATTACCACTTATTTAAAATTGTTTAGTATATGAGCCGAGAGCTCACAAGCCTAAACAAGCTTTCTATTTATATTATTTTTATCTAATATATTAAATAACAAATAATAATAGCCTCTAGCAATACTCACGGGTGGAAAAAAAAAACGTGGTCACATCGCCATATCTCTTCTCCATCTCTTTTATGGCTAAGGATTTCTACGTAACTACGTTGGAAAAAAAAATAGACTAATCGTCGGTAACGATGTATGTCCCTGACAGATGGTCTAAATCATCTCATTGGGATGCTCTAAAACACGATGCCTTATATCAACCATAAAATATATATTTTTCAGTTTATTTTTCCTTTTGTCTTTGTTCTACTTTATTTTTTTTTTTTTTTTTGAGGGGGTCTTTTACGTTCTTGATTGTCATTATTATTTTTTTTTTAAATATGAAAAATCTTCCCATCGATTTTTTTTAACATTTTTCACCGTCTTTATTACCATTCCTAACAAATGGATAACACGCTAAAGTTTGTGTAAAGAACCAACATGTCTTTGACCTCTTAGCCTTTGATACATTTGGTTCCCTAACACCAGAAGCTATTCGTTTCTTAACCAGGGTCCAACGGGTTATCCACAACAATAGTTCATCTCCAGGAGGGCAGGGGTTTGTTTTGGTAGACTAGGGTTCGCAATTCAAAAATGATTGGCGGCGCAGCATGTTGTCCGTCTACCTTCTATTTTGATGTAACTTGACAAGTTTAATAATAAAGATTGTTCTTATCTATAAAAAAATAGTTTTAATAAATAAACATTACTTACGTTTTATTGAAAAAATGTTTTATATATATATTTCAAAGGGCTAAATCCTACATTCTTCCATTTGAGAATGACATGTAGGATGTCATGTGGCATTCACATATTTTAGGGAAAAAAGGATTTAAAAACAAAATTAGATTTATTTCTCTCACGTTTCCTCCCATAATTTTTAAACGTTAATATCTTTTATATACAAGATTTTTTAAAGAAAAAAACTACACCAAATTAACGAGCGTTTTATTATTTTCCAACGAGTACCATAGTGCTGTATAAAAAACGAAGAAAAGCAAGACCAAATTAACGAGCGTTTTATTATTTTTCCAACGAGTACCACAATGCTATATAAAAAACGGAGAAAAAATGACTATTTTTTGTGGGGTTTTGTTCATACAGAAAAAAAAACACAAAGTGTTCAGGTTATTCATTAATCATGTATCCGCAAGTCATTAATTATGTTCAAACCAGTAAATATGAATTCTATTTACAACAGGTGTTAGTATTGAAGTTGTGCATCGTTTTAGATTAGGTTTTAATATTGTAGTTATACATTGTTTAAGGTTAGACATTAACATTGGAGATACATTGTTAATCGTTTTAGGTTATGTGCTACCCGAAGCTTTCATTCATGTAACTGTAAAGTGCATCAGTTTATTTCATATGTAAAATACTAAAATTGATATGCATATTAGATTTCTCAACCCGGGACGCTCCCGGGATATAAATCTAGTTTAACATATATGAGAATTCTTAAACACTTGTTAAAAAGAAATATTACAATGTCTCAACGGGTACATAGTTGTGTTTAACTAATCGACTTTTAGAAGCTATAAGAATAAGAAATCTACGAATCGAATTCAAATCATTTTTCTTAAAGCCAGAAGCCCAGAAAGTAAGTAAAGAATTACACTATAATAATTTGCAAACTCTTTGAACAGTAATTATGGCAAAATTGTA
This sequence comes from Ambrosia x helenae, assembly GCA_030844895.1. Lineage (NCBI taxonomy): Eukaryota > Viridiplantae > Streptophyta > Magnoliopsida > Asterales > Asteraceae > Ambrosia > Ambrosia x helenae. Next base: position 19,260 of record JAUTDX010001117.1, on the reverse strand, counting down.
ATTAATTTGTTATTTTTGTCCCTTTATCAAACCATTACTCCATATTTATTTCTCAGGTTCTTATCTCTCTTCAGATCATTGCTTCTTGCTTTATTTTGTTTCTTCTCCTCCCTCTTACTTCCTTACCACCGCCATACAGCTGCCATACCCACCGCCATACCCATTCATAATAAACCCAAATCTAGACAAAACAGATCATCTAAGCTTGTAATTCAGGTTACAACGGTCATTTGTTGCTACGCTTCTTGGCTTCGCTATAAAGAATAACCCCAATCACTGTGAGTGTGTATCCAGCCATGCCGGTTACAGAAACAGGATTTTTAAAGATCAGTATTGAAACAACCACTGCTACCGCCCCCTTTGCGTTTCCCAGCACCTGAAAATCGATCATTAAACATTTCAACAACGATAATGGAACTGTGTTGGCGGCTAGGGTTTAATTCATACGAAGATGCCAGGTTCATTACGTACACGTCCGGTTAGCGGGCTGCATGTAAGTCTTTCGTTGCTTCTTAGGTCTTTCATGTTGTTTCATGTTGCAACCTTGAAGATCCTTTGATATCAGAGTGGTAACTTTCTAAACATATGGTTGATTGTTTCTTTTATTGATCAAATTATTATTATTATTATTATTTTGTTGCGTATCGTACTCAGTTACTTATGTGGCACGAGATACTTAGAGATAGGATATTAAGGTGCAATTAAAGTGAAATTGATGTAGAATCGAAGTCTATTTTCGGGTGAACTACATATAGCTACTAAAACACACTCATTGACCTGCATATTAGGGTTTTAATTTATGATAAAGGTTAATTAGGATAGGGAAAAGTAATTTGATAGATTAAACAACAGGAAATAGTCACAGTTGCTTTTTCGGGGATTTACATAACGCTACTAGAACATACGGATAATATTGACTGGTGACTTGTGAAACAGGAAATCTGAATTGCAGCAAATTTACCTCAGAAAGAGATTGGGAAGTACATCAAGATTCTTGGAGAAGCTTTGCAGTTAAGTCAGCCGTTAAACAGCAACTCCATCTCGGTGCATATGCCTAGATTCTGCACTCTTCTCCAGCTTAACAAGTCTGCGCAGGTACTATTTCGATTGTGTGTGTGTGTGGAGGTTTGATCGGGACATGGCAATATATTGTTCCTAATCGTTCTTTCTTTTTAAAGCGGTTGTGCTTTCAATTTCTGTTCTAATAATTTTTTTTTGTTATCCGTTACATATCGGTTCGTCTCTAGGAAGCAAATTCGTATACCGCCATTGATCTGTTGCGTTTCCACGCTCCCTCTGTTTTAGACGATCACCGCCTCCTTTTTCGCCTCCATAAACAGGTGGAAGATTTATATTATTATTGTTTTTAATAATCTTTTTAACAATTTGATTGTTTATGTTTAGTTTTGTGAAGAAATTTATTGACCTGCTGAGGGGAGGGACTGAGGAGAGCCGGTAGTATTATCATCATCAGCTTCGAACAAGCATTTGCGGTAAGTTTGCGCCCATTCGTCTCCTGATTCTTGCTTCTAATCGTGGGTTAGGGTTCCTATTTGGTGATTTAGGGTTTAAAGAAATCATTCATGCATCTTTTTATATTCTATTATCATTTTAATTGATTTTAGAACTAAGAGGGTGGTGTTGGTGATTATGGTGATAAGTAGAAGCAGATGATTGGTCATTATGGTGGACGTTTAAGATTCTAATAAAAGTTGTTGAACTTTAATGCTTATGTCTATGTACAGGAAATTCAATGTCAATACGGGCAAATAGATTTTATAATGTTATGTATGATTTCTGTTATGGTTTTTTTTTTTCGTATTGTAGGTTTATATTTCTTGAACAGCCTCTTGCAGATGCAATACATTACAAGAATCATGATATGATTAAGCTTTTGGAGAAACATGGTGCCAAACCTTTGGTATGTTTGTATTGTATGAAGTTTGCATTGTTTGGTTATAAGTTATCTTGATATATGCTGCTTTTGTGTACTGAATTTGTTTGTATTTTTACGTTTATCGGGTTCGGATGATGGTGATGATTGTTTAAAGATGTTATATGAATCGAGTACTTTCAATGTTCCACGAGTTGCTATTGAGCTTATATCAGGTGTAGCTAAGAGTCTGTTTGGGTTCCCGTTTTACACATCATTGTCTGATGGCGTAGACCATGTCCCAGAAAACGGGTCAAAATCGGGTCCTGACAAGGAAGAGTGCCCGGTATACGTAGAGACATCTTCAAAGGTAAACTGCAAGGATGTTGAAGAGTTGAATGAAATTAAGCAATTTGACATGGTCAACGGCTGCTCAGACCATCACTTTGTTGATAGCCCAGGAAAGAGCTCGATATCAAGTCAGGTTGGAGTTCATTTTTGAGATTTTAACTTATGGATTCGCGTTACATATCCGTCCCTGTTAAATGATGTTTCGGCCTGTTGCAGGTGAAAAAATGTTGGCTAAAGAAAGTTCAGCAAGACTGGAGCATTTTGGAAAACAATCTTCCTGGTAAGACGCCGGTTTTTTATATACATCAGTACTGTTGAATCGTTATGCGTGTTTTAAATCTTTAGGTCCGTTTTGACAGAAACAATATATGTTCGTATCTTCGAAGAAAGGATGGATCTAATACGAGCTGCAGTTGTCGGGGCACCTGGAACGCCTTATCATGACTGCCTCTTCTTCTTTGACATTTTTCTCCCTCCGTAATATCCTCACGAGCCCCCGGTAATCATTATTTACTATCTCACAGAGTCATGTCATTTTTTTAAATATCAATACTTTCTATCAACATAACCGACCCTGGAAAGTCCATTAGTCGTCCACACGGGTCAAACTTTATCGTCTTAAAACACATATTTCTAACATTGCACCTGTTTCTGCCTACAGATGGTCCATTACGACTCTGGTGGGCTTCGGGTCAACCCAAATCTGTACGAATCGGGAAGGGTATGTCTCAGCCTTCTTAATACATGGACTGGAACCGGAAGCGAGACATGGGATCCTAACAGTTCCACAATCCTTCAAGTTTTACTCTCTCTTCAGGCTTTAGTGCTCAACAAAAACCCGTACTTCAATGAAGCCAGGTACGATCAGCAAATTGGAAGTCCTGAAGGCGAAAAGAACTCAGACAGCTATAATGAGAATGCTTTTCTCATGAGCTGCAAATCCATGCTTTACATACTTCGCAAGTCGCCGAAGGTACAAATGATCTTTTCCGTCTCATTTCGCTTCAAGAACTTGATTTTACAGAGTGTGTGGATATTACTAAGGTAAATCGTCTACGAATATTTAAACGTTTTCTTGATTCATGATGAAAAAATTTTATTTACTTTTGTTGGAATGTTACAGGGTACCTTCACCATAGCTTCATGGCGTGGAACGAAAGTGGCAGTTAAAAAACTTGGAGATGAGCTTTTTACTGATAAGGAAAAAGTGTGGGTTGTTTGATTCCTAACAATTTGTTATTTAACAGTTTTCATATATGATACGCTATTAACTTTTATAATTCCCGGGTTATTAGCAGGAGGGCTTTTAGGGATGAACTCGAATTACTTCAGAAGATACGCCATCCAAATGTGGTTCAGTTCCTTGGTGCTGTAACTCAAAGTAGTCCGATGATGATAGTGACAGAGTATTTACCAAAGGTTACAAACCATGGCCATTACTCTTCAGTTTAACTTTTTAATTTGGCATTCTTTTCATTTAAGGTTTTCGTTTTAAAAACGTAGTAACACGCATAATCTACATTCATATAAGACAGTTTTGTGTATATTTCGGGGCGATCTTCGTCTATTTTTAAGGCGGAAAGGGTCACTAAAGCCAATAACAGCTATGAAATTTGCCATGGATATAGCAAGGTAGTTATAATTTTCCATGTTTGCTATAATAAATACTGATTATGTAGCTTCGATTTGTTTCTGTCAAATTATCAGTTTACTTTTCAATACATCAATGGTTTCTAGATAGAATTAGAACTGAAGCCACAAGTCTGATATTCTGTTATTTTGGTAGGGGAATGAAGCCACAAGTCTCATACAATCAAGCCTTCAAGAAGCCAATGTGCTTAAGTTGCCTTTACATTAACTCCATAGTGTAGGTGGTGTCTTACTGGTACCCTCTTCGTGTAACCTCCCACTCCACAATTATTTTTTGAGATTCATTTCATTTACATGAACTGGAATTCATTTTTGCAAAACAATTTGGAAGGCACGTTAAGCCTTTGTGTTTTTAAACTATTAAGCATGTATGCAGTCTTAATGTTTGGCAGTTACCATAGTAACAAATTTGTCAACCAAATCACCGCCGCAACGCGGCGGATTGTGCCACTAGTTTTCCAATAAAAAGGGTAAGAGCTAAAACTAATAAGAAAAAAAACTAAAATATTTCTACTTTCAAATGCTTTTATTTCTTCACCATTCTAAAATGTATTAATTTCTTTTTTTAACGGCAAAACGCTTTATATATATATATATATATATATATAAAGAGCCAGCAAGGGGCTGGAAACCACGTACAACAAACCCCAAAAACAAAACAAAACAAACCCCCAATCAAACAAAAACAAACCGAACAAACAGATTACAAACAATCGCAGACATTGAACTGAACCCACTTATCCCACGAAGGTTTCCGGATATTGGAGAGGGTCGTAAGCCACAGAAACGCATCTTCCCGAATCCGGTCCACAGTCACCCTCGGGGGAGTGAACTTCCCCTCAAACACCTCAAATTCTCCAAGTAGTGGCGTTTATCACCGTAGAGACGATCTTTTTCCACACTTTAGAGCCGGGGCATTGGGCAATACTACCCAACAGATCATTAAAGCTTGAAGCATTAGCGGGTAGGGAATCTTCATCCACACAAAACACATGCCACCAGACGATTTTAGCAAGGAGGCAGTTGACAAACACATGATCCGAGTATTCATTCGCGAGCCCACAGCCAACACAGGAGCAATTCGGAAGCGTCATACCTCTGTTCGCTAATTGGACCATGGTCGGAACCTTACCGAGAGACACACTCCAATCCAGGATGTTCGCCTTAGGAACCGCCCAAGAATTCCAACGAAAAAACCCATTATACTGCTCCTCTTCCCCAACAGCCACGATCTCACTTCTAACATCTTTAACCGAGAAGTCCTTACCAGCCCAGGTCCATTTGTCCCTGTTCCCACTTAATCTGCACGAATTCAGGAGCTGCAGCAGATCCGCAGCAGGCTCAAAATCAGCAGCCAGCCCCGTCTCGTCCCAGCTTCCCAGCCCCGCAGACCTGTTCCCAGCACAGAACTCCCGAACCAGCTTATTTTTGTTACTAGCATCCTCAAACAGATCAGGATACAAGACTCGCAGAGGTTCGGACGCCGCCCACGGGTCTTTCCAGAATAGAATGTTATCCCCATTGCCCACGACAACCTGCAACTTGTCTTGAATCCGGATTCCAATTTTAAAAAGCTTCTCCTCAACCCCGCAAATATCCTTCCACGCCCCTGTTATCGATTTCTTTAAAGGCACCAGTTTATTATTATTACACTTAACCGAATGGTGGATGGCATAAACGACTTTCGCCCATAATTGCCCCGGGTCATCCCTCAACCTCCACCACCATTTAGTGAGCATCGCAAGGTTGAGATCTTTGATTCCGCCAAGCCCGAGGCCACCCGACTTCAATGGTTTCAGCACCTTTCTCCACTTATGCCATCTCAATTTGTTACTTATTTTTTTGGCTTTAAGAAAGTTGATACAGTTTTGGTTACTCAAGAGCATCATGATGGGACGTTAGTTACTACATAAGAACAGTGAAAAAAAAAATCCGATAGTGAAAATACACGTAAAGAAGTACTTTATTTTTATAGTATAGTCATTTAAAACGTTTCGTCAATAATTTTATTAAATGTTATTTTTGTACTAGTGTTCTTCCAAAGAAAAAAAATGGAAAATCAAAACTTTAGCAGTTGACTTTTCTAAAAAGCAAAAATAGCTACGTGAAGTGTCTCTGCAAAGACACCTCACGGAAATCATTATGAAGACGCCTCACGTAAACCAAGGCTCATTAGGCGACTTTGAAGACTCCTCAACTACTAGCGAATCAAAACACGACACGTGGCGTGAAGACCCCTCAAGTAACTCATGCATCATTTTCTGTAAGACATCTAAGATGGTTGTTTTGACTTTTCAACCAAGTTAAAGGCTATTATGGTGTTTTTCTCGAAAATAGAACGCTTTCCACACAAACCAATGCAACCTCCATCGTAAGGATGGATGGGACACTCCTTTCATATACCTAGCTCTCTCCATTCATACAATATCATGTCATTTTTACCCAAAACTATCATAACCCCACAAAACCACCAAAACTATCATAATTAACCCCACAAAACCACCAGCACTCCTTTAAACCTATACCTTTTTTTTGTTTTTTTTCTAAATAAATAATAAACTAAACGCAAAAAATAATTAAACTTTTTTTTAAGGTTAATGTGGTAAACTTACATAGACATTTTAGTTAAAACCTAAAAAAAAACAAACATTCATTAACATTAGAAATCTTGTATACCTAAAGCCCAGTTTTGATGTTATAGTCTCAAGCCCATAAGCTGATAATCATCTCATCCAAAACAACCAACATATCAAACGAAATACATCAGCCTCCATTTCTAAGGCTTTTCGCAACTCAACCTCCATTTTCAGGGAAGAAGATGAAGATGATTTGGTCATAGGAAACCATGAACAACAGGTGGGAGTGGAGATCAAGGTCAAGGACACACTTATAGAGTTCCAACGGTCACAAAAGCATACACTCCTCTCTTCGGTAAACACAACACGTGATCCTAACCCGTTGTAACTACCCGCAATAGTGGCGGCGATGTACCTGATTCAGGTACCCTACCCGAATGGTCTTACCCGCAGACGCCCCTTTCACCCTGATTTCGTTCGATGTTTGAATCATTAAAGATCTAAATTAAGTTGATAGATGCCGGGCCCGGGCCAAAGGGTGGGCGGGGTGGTCGACGGCTCTGGGCCCGGTCTCCCAATGGGCCCGAAACGTTTTTTAAAATTTATATACATATGTATTAAATTCTAGAGAGAACTACACGGATAGTCCCTGTGGTTTATAAGTTGTAACATGTTAAGGTACTAACTTTTTTTTTTAACTCCTTAAGGTCCTAAGGTTTACATTTGGTAACATGTTGAGGTATTAACATTAACTGCCGTTAAAAACTAACAGATTTCGTTAAAAAGTTAAGGTTGAGGGACTAAATTTGCCAAATTGTGAAAGTTTTAAAAATTCCTTCTTCCCCACCCTGCAAATTCGTTTTTCCGGTTGGTTTTTTCCGGCGAGTGTTTTCCGGTCATGGATTCCGGCGAGGGACAAAAACCGGTTTTAAAGCAAGTTTTAACATTTTTATTAACGATTAATCATTTCTCCATCATTGTGTAACTGTTCCAAGACTTATAATATGAAATTAACGCGTTTTAATTGATTTTTAAGGTGGGTATCTACATGCCCTGTTATGACATTTTCAGAAACTATATGGAAGAGTATACTAACAAAAATGCTCCAAGTATGACTCCTTATGTGGGTGTCTATCTCTCTCTATCTACCTCTCGCGACTCTCTCCTTCACTCCCTTGTTTGTTTCTGTTTTGGTGTGTAGATTATGTTCATTGGTGTAGTGATATGTTCTTTATTCTTTCATATTTATAGTTGAAGTAATGCATGCATGTATTAGATGAATGAATGTTAATAATGAAGGCCATAGGTGGAAGTGCAGGAAGCATGCGTTGGGTGGTATTGGATGTCGACGGTGGTGGGTGACGGCGGGTGGCAGCGGCGGTGGGTGGGTGGGTGGGTGAAGGTGGTGAGTGGCGGTAGCGACGATGCTGGGTGGCGGCGGTGGCGTTGGATGGCAGCGATGGTGGGTGGCGGTGGTGGTGGTGGGTGGGGAAGAAAGAATTTTTAAAACTTTCACAATTTGGCAAATTTAGTCCCTCAACCTTAACTTTTTAACGGAATCTGTTAGTTTTTAACGGCAGTTAATGTTAATACCTCAACATGTTACCAAATGTAAACCATAGGACCTTAAGGAGTTAAAAAAAAAGTTAGTACCTTAACATGTTACAAAGTATAAACCACAGGGACTATCCGTGTAGTTCCCAAAGGGACTATCTATGTTTAGTATATATTTGTTTCTTATACCAAACGTTAGGGCCCGATTTTTGAGTTGCCCAAGGCCCAAATTTTTTTTAGTGTTCTCGATAGGGATGAGCATTTAGTTATTAAATATTGAAAATACCGATACCGGACCGACCACGATACCAAAAATACCGATACCGGTTCATTTTTTGTACCAATTCGGTATCAAGTTTTGGCGAAAATTTATATCGGTATTTTCGGTTCGGTAGCGGTATTTTACCTTAAAATACCGGTACCGTATCATATAGGGGTGTGTCCCTCCAAATTACACAGGTTCACACCGTATAAATAGAATTAGTATGTAAACTTTGCAATGCAATGAATTTGTGTATTTATAATTCTCTCTCAAAATCACTTCTGAATTTCTGCGTTTTACTATATAGTTTTAACATCCTATACGCTTAGCCCACGTTTTTTGTGATTACTTTGAGTTAACGCTATATTCCATGTCTAGTTTTGAAAATTTTCATTGAACTTTGACTAATTTAGCAATTTTCCCTTTTATCATTTGAACACCATGCATATTGACACCAATCAATGGAAAATTAAACACTAGTGAAAATTATGGAAATTTTTCAGTGAACTTTGACTATATATCGCTAGTCAATGGAAAATTAAGTCGACTTTTGAACACCATGATACATTGACACCAATCACACGATCAAGCCCAACGTATACTGGATGCCGAGTTCAACTTTTCCATAATTTTAAGAACTTTACACTCTGTTCCAGAGTTTCATTAAAGGATGGAAGAGAAAGGATCTCCCTCCTCTTCCTTTCTCTCCCATTCCTTCCAAATTGGAAAGATTGAAAATTACCCTAAAAACCTCTTTATTATCCCTCCCATTCCCTCCCTTTCCCTCCTACAAAAAACTCTGGAACACATTTTTTCCCCACTTCATTCCCAATCCTTTCTCTTCCTTCCTTTAATGAAACTCTGGAACAGAGTGTTAAACTTTATATTTTAGTTTCATCTTTTAAGTGTATCGTGTGAAACTACTAACATCTCTTAAATAAATTCTTTATTTGAAAGTAAAATTCAGTTAATTAAGTCATCTCTACCAAAATTTGACCTTGTCCAACCTATCTTTAACAACTCTTATTGAGGCTTGAAATGAGTTCGTTTTTTTCAAACAAAAGGTCTCAATTTCTAGGTTGTTTGAGCAGATTCGTACCATGGGTTCCTATGGGTGAAAAGTCATTCTAAAGTACGTGGATTCTTTGAAATGGTCTAATTTGTAGTTTTTAACTTATCGGTGTTGTAATTCTTTCGTTTATTTCTAGCTTCGGGCTAGTGGTTTTCTTAATGAATATGTTTGCTTCCATTTTACCTTAAACAGTTGATGAAAGTCACATAGTTATTAGTAATATGATTAACTTAATTATACCAGATCATCATCATCATCATCATCATCATACTCAGTTAATCCCAACTATAGCAAAGCTAAGGTAGGGTCTGAGGAGGGTAAGATGTAGACAGCCTTACCTCTACCCCTAAGAATAGAGAGGCTGCTTCCAGTGAGACCCTCGACTCGATGTGGTTTGGTATCAAGCCTTGGACATAAGGGACAGAACACTTAGCAATCGGGACAAACCCCATCAGTGCATGTACCCCTTTGTCTTTTGGATATCAACGCACCACATGATGCATGATTAACCGTCCGTCGTTTTTAACGTTATTTTCACGAAATTATACCAGATGTATTCATGATTCATATTGATCATGAATATGTAATTGTATACTAGTTTAAGTGTTTAATTAACCAACACATGTAAGAATCACAAAATAAATAAATAAAAGAACCATCACTCTTTGGAATTAGCAAAGAACAAGTTGTGGTGTTCAGACAGAAATATTTAGAAATAAATAAACACAGGATGAAAAGGAGTAAGTAAATTTTCTAATAAACTAATTATTTTTAAATTAATGTTTTTGATAACGTACAGTTTTAATTTGATGAGACATATATATGAATAATATATGTAATGGCGACACAAACACATGATGTAGTCGTTTATTGGTATAATACAGCAAATTGTATTCTTCAAACAAGGAAAATTGGGACCTCCACCTCCCATGGATATATTGGTCGAAGTCACTCTTTAAATTTTAATATAAGGTGAATGAAAACAACATTCCATTAGAATATAATATCATGTATTAGAATTTGATAATAAAAACCCTTTTTTGACTCTAAAATATCTCTCTTAAACAATTTATATAGTGCCCAACACAAATCCCAGCAACTTATTAATCTATAATCTAATTTATGGTACATAACTTTGTTTATTAACGTCTATGTATCCAATAATGAAAATAAATAATACGATGCCTTTTGAATTATAAAATCAATTATACAAAAGCAGACACACACACGCTCAAATTCCACTTATATCAGAATTATTGGTAGGGTATAAGAAGAGTTTGATGATGGCGAACCGTTTATCTATCGTAAGAGATAGAGAGGCTACTCATGTAGAAAGCCCTCAACTTCAAAAACTTTTCGTTTTTGACGAGTAACGTAATATAGTAGTCAGATAACATAAAGGGTGTCAAAGAGAATTATAACTTATAAGTACTAATAATGACCGTAGTAAACTAACGGTAAAACCGTAAAAGAAAGTGATGAATAAACTATAGAAACTAAAAGAATAAAAAAAGTAACACGAACCCATTTTGAGAGTACCTATATGTTCTCTAGCTAAAAAAGTTTATGCAAAAGATAAAGCTAAAACAAAACTATACACTCCCCTATAAAAGTTTGATTATACATACAACATATATAAATTAATCTAAGATTATTATGTACATGCCTAATAAAAAATATTGATCATTAATTTAAGATTGAATTTTATCATCATTGGCAATGGAATTCTTACAATGAGCAATAGCAGCTTGAATGGCAGCTTGTAACTCTTCCATAGTGCTATCACTGGCTGTGCTTTTAGCAGGGCTTAGAGTGCCTGAAGTCCTAAGTATCCCACTGTTCGTTGGAGATGTCCTTATCGATGCCGGAGCCGAAAACTTCCCTCTCCTCACACCACCTCTATTCATCCCTACTGGCAGACTTCTTCCTGAGCTTAGAAAGTTGCTAGAAAACGAATGCGGCTTCCGATTATATTCGGTATTATTATTCGCCTTCTTTGTCTTTGAAAATAACATAAATGGTTTCACCATGTTGACATATCTTTTTATGAGTTGAGCCACTTCTTGTTTAAGTTTCTTTTTAGGGTTATTATTGTTGTTCACTCCTCCTCCATCAAGTGCTCCTTTTTTTAATATGGGTGTTTTAAAGATTGAAAAAGATTTAGACTTTGGTTTTGTTTGGTTGATATTGTTGGTGGGTAGGTTGAGACTAGAGAAGGTGTTTCCGGTTGTGGTGGTGATGGAAACTAGTGTTTCCTATAGGGTTATGTTGGTCATTTACAATCTCTTTCATGGGAAGGGTAAAACCGTCAATTGAGTTTGTCGAAGAACGAGGAGAGATTGGTATGGAGAGGAGTTGGAGAGGGAGGAGATGGCCATGGAAGAAGATGTCATCGGCTGGTGACAGGTCAACGGCGGTCAACGGTTGTTCCGGTGGTGGCGGTGTCAAGCAATGGTTGTTATGAGTGTCTTGTGTGGATATTGGTGGTGGTTGAGGATTGAGAGAAATGGTGAATGAGAATTCATGGGTTGGAGATGTGGTGGTTGTTTGTGGTGGAGATATGTTATGGGTGGTAATTTCTTGTAGTATTGGTTGTTGTTTGTTCATGTAGTTATGCTCCTTTGATACTTTTATCTCTTGTGTTTACAACTTCCATGCTTAGACTTTTAGAGAGAGAGAGAGTTGTGAGTATTGGTAGAGAGAATAAGACCAAGTATAGTTTGATAATGAGACCAAGCTAGTATAGTTTTGGTGCAAAATACTTTAGTCTTTTGTTCATATAAGAAAAGGATGTGGTGGACAAAAGACCTTGACAAATAGAAATTTATAAAAACATTTTATGTCATTTTCAATATTACATGGCTACAAGAAAAAAAATAAAGTTTCGTGAAAAAAATGAACTTTTTTTTTGTTTTCAATTTAATATGCAATAAAAAAGCCCCAATATCGACCATTCGTCCATTTGCCCGTTCCTATTAGACTTGCATAGAAGTAGTGGATATATAGTTAATAAAACATTAAAATGCTTACATGAGAACCTACATGACAAATTAATTGTGTTTGGTAAAGAAACTAGTATGGAAGACTCGTATGTTTGACGGGTCCGTAATCACATACGATTCATCGGTTAATCATGGTCGTTTACGAGCGTCGCCAAAAACCAATTTCACCTCTCTAGCCGCCTTATACGGTTTCGCTAATGCATTAACCAATAAACCGCTCCTTGCATAATCTGAGACCCCCCATTTTATTGAAACCTCTACCACCATCGCCATTATATTCGGTTGCAATACAACTGATGGTCATATAACACAAAACAATTATTATACTTGCAATGCCGAATCTTGAATTTTTAAATGAGAGGGGAGGAGTTTAATTTAAAGAAAATAATACAGAGGGCTGGACTCAATACATATAAAATTTAAAAAGCTATAGGTAAAAATTACACTACAAAGTGAAAAAAAAAAATCAGGCCCAAGCCCCCCCCCCCCCCCCCCCCCCCCCCCCCCCCCGCCCATTTATACCGTATACCTGATTAGCATGATGCAAAACTCGATCGGAAACAAACTAAAACCCTAGTTATGAGTGGTTAGGTTTTTAACTCTAGCAAAAATCGTAAACAAATGATCGATGAAACAAAGAGCAAGGTTTTGGAAGAAATTATATTTGTGAAGAAGATATTTGTAGAGTGAGATATATATAGAGGATATTGTGATTTGGGGGTTTTGGAGAAGCAAGAGGAGTATGCATGATGTGTAACAAAGTTGAGTTGCTATGTGGAATGAAAGTCTCCATCAATTACATCTATAATCTATAACTTATAATAAAAGAATTGAAGTTTGATAATGTGGCATTTAATAGAGGCCTCAACCCTTCCTTGAATGTGTCATGTGGCATCATGTATGATTTTTAATTTTTGAGTTTTTTTTAATAAATCTATATATATTATAATTATTTTAGGAAAAGATAATAATTTAAAAACAAAATTAAATTTTCTCTCTAATGTTTCCTCCCATAACTTTTAAAAGTTAATATGTTTTATATACGAGATTTTTTAAAGAAAAAAATTACACCAAATTAACGAGCGTTTTATTATCTTTCCAACGAGTACCATAGTGCTATATAAAAAACGGAGAAAAAAAACAAATATTTTTGTGGGGTTTTGTTTTCAAATATATTTTACTCTACTAATAAATCACAAACGATAAACATAACTTCATAGGCAGAGATTTCTTTTTTTTTTATATTTGAATATGATAACTTATGGCAGAAATTTGTTTAAAATAAATAATAATAATAATAATAATAACAATAATATTATTATTATTAATTAATCATGTATTGGCAAATCATTAATTATGTTGTCCATATTAGATATTTTATTATGTTATATTAGATATTTCAACCCCGGGACACTCCCGGGATAAAAGCTAGTGTACTATATGTGGCAAAACTTATTCAAAACTAATTAGTATATTTCTCTCACAAACCAAGGTTGTATATTATTTTAGGGGAAATTCTCATTATTTATTTATTATCTTTCGGATGATCAATATGGATATATAATTTTTTTTTTAAACCAATAGCGAATGCACTTTATATAATCACATCAATGTATAGGTGTTTCGGTTTTTCAACAAACCAGGAGGAGTCATGTTGCCACAAACAACTCGTGTATTGACGGTGTAGCCACATAGCACTACAAAGAAATAAAATAAATTATAAGCAAAATGACTCAGAAAACCATAAGAAGAAAATTCCAATGCTGATGTTGTATGAATGTTTGGCTTGATAAGATATTATCTGTATTACACAAAATTAAAAAGAGTTTATTTACATTGATTTAATTGCATACAATTTTACTCGAGTAACCGAGAAAATAAAGTGGTAATATGCATAAAGGATATCAACACATGTTTTACATCGATCGAAACCATAAAAATGAATACCGATACCAGTTTCACTAATATCAATAATGGTAACAATGTTATCTGGTCGATACCGATTCGGTTCGTCAATGTGATTAGTACTTACTCGGTATAGTTACGATGCTAAAAACTATTTTATTTCAAATACAATTTTTTTTTTCAAAAAAAGTTATATTGAAATGGTTAGGGGAAAAAATTAAACTTAACTGTGTATTTAGTTTTTTTAATATTAACGACCACATACTAACAGAGAAAAATAATACTATTAAAAATTAAATGAGTTACAGCGTACAATAATTATAGTATAAGCCAAGAAATTGAAACTTAAAGAAAAACGGTTAGTCGTGTATATATAAAGTAGGTGGGAATAAGGATAAAACAAGAGAAGCCGATAAAGAAATCTTTGAGTCACAGACTTGTGACACGTGATACAACAAGTTGTAATTTATTTGTTAGATATAGATGTCCAACTTTAAGATTGAAACATGTTAAAATGGTTGTAATGTTTCCAAATAGACATTTGTATTTCTTTCATTACATCTCATAACAATCTTGCTATTCGTGTAGTAATGCAACCATCATGCATGTATAGTTGATGTTTGTTACAGTTTTTTGTATCTTTTCCTGTATAACATACTTTCTTGACCCAATCAAGAAATCAATTATATGTTCCTTGAGGACCCCTCTCCAATTATTAGAATATGAAAGGCTTTTGAAGGGGGCAATCGTTGTATTTTTTTGGGTAGCTTTTGCATTATTAAGTAATAATTAGGGTTTTTGTGTTGCTGAACTCAATGGTAGGGTCTAAGTTCAATTTGTTATGTTATTTGAACATGAGATTCTTTTCTTCTTCAAAGTATTTGTTATGTTATTGTAATACAAGATAAGATAGAATTAAGGTGTTATAAAATTTGCAGTTCAAAAGTAAAAGAACCAGATTGATAAATAGCAACACTTCATAAACGGAAATCTAAATGCTATAATTATTAATCTCTCTCTCTCTCTTTTGAACGACAAACACTTTATAACTGCATATAAAGAGCCAACAATAAGCTGAGAAAATACAAACACCAAACCAAAAAAACACCGAGATTACACAATGTCTACAACATCAAACAAACTCCAATTCTCCCAGCTCAAATTCTGGATTTTCGCTCTATGTGTTAACCAAAGAAAAGCATCCTCCTTGATGAGATACACCATGGCCTGAATGGGAATGAACTTATCTTCAAACGTCTTCATGTTTCTAGCAACCCATATCCTCCAAATGGTGGCCAAAGTGATCGTATACACGAGCTTATGCCACACTTTAGATCCCGGTCTAGATTTTAAATACTCCAACCACTCGGATAAAGAAACCACGCCCGAGGGCCAAGGAATCTTCAACCAAGCGACGATATTCCACCAAACCTATCTGGACCAAAGACATGAGAGAAGACAGTGTGTGGCATCCTCCTCTTGAATCCCACATCTCGAGCACTTCACATCCGCAATGAGAACCCCCCCAATTTGAAAACCTCTATTTTAGTAGCAACTCTACCCGCAATCGCCCTCCATAAAGAAAGCCGGCTCCGATTGATCATGGAACACAACCGAAGCAATATCACATCTAACTTCCTTAGTAGAAAAAAGAGCACCATTTTGTTTTCCCAACACAAATGTCCTTACCATCATTTAAAATAACCTGCTGTAGAATGTATTAAAGGGTCGCTTACATGTGATAATTCTACTGAAGTGACAAGGGGCTTCAAAAAAAGGTTGGATAGATCTGGGCTATTCTTGGTCCACTTGGCCACTTTGAGAAACTTATCAGCAGCCAACCTGTAGAGGTCTGGGAACATCGACAGAAAACATTAAGCCGCAGCCCAACAATCTGCCAGAAGTAGACCGTTGACCGTTTCCCGCCTTGACAACAACTTATCATTCACATTAATACCTTTCTTCAGCAGGTTTCCTTCAACACCTCTGATGTCTTTCTAAACAACTGGAATCGCTTTTTTAATAGGAATCAAATGCTTATTTCGCGTAGAAAGATGAATAGCCTTTATGACTTCAACATAAATTAGTCGACTCATTTTTATAACGCCACCACCAATTGGCAAGCATCGCTTCATTAAAATCTCCAATGCTTCCCACTCCCAGTCCTCCAATAGACTTCAGTTTCAAGATCTTCGACCATTTGACCCATCTAAGTTTGACCCGCGAGCCATCCTTTCCCCACAGAAAATCGCGTCTAAAAGCCTCCATTTTTTAAGATACCTTTAGGATCTTGAAACAAAGAAAGGTTAACACGAAGGAATACTCCCCAACACCGCCTTAATGAGAGTCAAACGACCCGCAAATGATAAAGATTTGGCCTTACACAAAGATAGTTTTTATTGAATTTGTCAATCATCGGTTGCCAAAACTTCGCTCTTTTCATGTTCGCACATAGGAACTCCCAAATACGTGAAGGGAAAAGAGCCCACTTTGCATCCAATCAACATAGTAAACTTGTCAATCTCTTGAGAACTAGCCCCAATCCCAAAAAAGATGGCATTTATCATAATTAACTTTGAGACCGGAAATAAAAAAATAAACATCTAAGGAATCTATTAAGTCTATGAATATTATGCTTGGACCACTCCCCAATAAAAATGACATCAATCGGCATATGAAAGGTGAGAGATCAAAGGACGTTATTAGGGAGTTGAATACCATGGAAAAGACCCAAGGTAGAAACTTGATTCATGAAGTTCATAATTTATCTCTAAATCATTTCTTATAGACAAAGATATAGAATTTAAATATTACTAATTAGCAAAGCATTTGTGCAATGCTTTGTTGTTCTTTATGTTTAAGAGGTGTTTTATGCATAAGGTGTTTTGTACTTATAGGTTTGTGGGTTATACCCACTAATTTATAATTCTTTTTTATTTTTTGATCTTTATTTTTTTACTTTTAACCTAAAGTTTGTATATTTACAATTTAACCCCAAAATTTTTCGCTTTCAACTTTAATTCCTAATACTTTTCATCTTTATATTTTTCGTTTCGGTTTAAATTTTGCGAGTTAACACACGGTAAGGCGCGTGTGTGGTTTAGCACTTTTACGTCTATTTTTCCATTCAAAATCCTCTAATTAGCAAAGCTTTTATACATTAAGGGGTTGTACTCCATGAATTGGGAGTTTAAAAACAACTCATTATGATTTCTTATTGGTCTACATACTCCCATGGTTTTACCACTAGAGGTGCACAAACCGGGTTTTTTCTAATACCCGGTTTCGAGTATGGAACCGGTTCCGGGTAGGGTCGGGTATTACTTTGACCAGGTATTGAAGGAACCGGTTCCAGTTTCGGTTTCGATAATACTCTAATTACCAAAACTTTTGTGCTTAGAGGAGTTGTACCCTATGCTTATGAGGTTTTTCAAAAAAAAAATTGATGTTACACTTTTAGCCCAAATGTTTTTCTTTTTTACTTTTAACACAAATATTTTCATCTTTAACAATTTAACACTAACAATTTTGATTTTCCACTTCTAACCCAAAACTTCTCATATTTTTTTTTACTTTTAACGCTAAGATTTTCATCTTTTACAATTTAACCCTAACACTTTTTTCTTTCAACTTTGGTCCCACAAAATTTACGCGTTTTTTTCGTTGCAAGTTCCGTTCTAAATTTTGAGAGTTATAACAAGTTCGTCGCAATGCGCGGGTCCTAGACCCGCTTAGTTACTTCACATTAACCATAGTTATTAAAAGTCATCGATTTTACGCCTTTGGCATTAACACGTCGTAACTAGCGTTCGTGGTTCTACGATTTTACGTTTTCTTTTCATTCAGTGTTATTTTTCTTTTTTTTATTTACTTTACTTTTATGAGCTTTTTGTGTTAGTGATCACTGGTGGTGGTGTGGCATTAGTGCTACTTGGTATGGTGTTACACCCCCGCCGCAACGCGCGGGGGTTAATACTAGTTTCATTTAAACTGTAAACGTTTATTGCAACCTTTAAAGCATAGGGTTCAAGTGTTCAATACATTAGTTCATAATTTATCTCATTTAATAAACTTTCTTAATTATTACATTATTTAATGTATATGAGATTATTATTGTTTAATTCACTACATTACGTATTAATTATCTTATTTGAGTTGGAAATAATGTCAAATTATCGATTATTTAATGTAACTATCATGGTATGATCCAAAATTTACATCTTGGAGCGCGAACATATGATAATATTTATTGATTAAATATTATATTACAAAAAGCAAATTAATAGCGGTAATAAATATTTAAAGAAATATATATTTACCGATTATTTGGAATGATCATAGTTAATTATTTTGGAGAAACGATTAACGAATTATGGATTAATTATTCGGAATCATTAATAGTTATTCGTTTAAGGCATTAAACGAATATAGAGGATTTATACGTTGGATAAATGTAATTGACTTTATTGTTTAAAGAGTTAAACGATATCGGGTTATTATTATATAATAATAAAAACATATATAATTAACTTATTGTTTATTTAGTTAAACAATAATGAATTAGTTGATTATAAAAGCCAAATGTGGTGAATATCTAATTAAAAGTAATTAGAGGGTATATCTAATGAGCAAGTTGAAACACGGGGGACTTGTTTTGTAATTAGTATTCTATTTAAAGAATACTAATCAAGGCATTAAAGTTGTTGATTATGTTTTATTAAAGAGAGTTTTAATAAAACCCCCTCATAAAAAAAAAACCATATGCCCCCCCCCCCCAACGTCGTGTGCCACCACCACTACAACCATGGACTTTCAATCTTCCATCTTACGAGCTTTGTACTTGTTGATTCGGTTCGTCCATTTTGAAAGTTGATTTGGTTAGTCCGTCTTAAGAGTTGATTTGGTATTTAGGTAATTTTGTGATGGAGTCGACTAGATTGACGTTTGTAATATCCGAGGTGTCATATCTTCGGTGTTTCATCGAGGTATTCCTCTAAAAACATCCTATAGAGTGT
>JAUTDX010001116.1:0-78759 GCA_030844895.1 Ambrosia x helenae | reverse complement strand
ATCAAACATCCCCACACTTATTCATTTGCTGTCCCTAAGCAAATATCAAACAACACATCAAACCCACACTTAGACCAAATACGACTAACATCTAGCAAGGCCTAAGCAAGCCACAAATCCTAAGGACACAAAGAAATTACAAGACTTACAACGGTCAAGAAGCATATGGCCCAACTAGTCAAAGTGATACTATTTTTTTTTTAAACATGGGATCACATAATCAAGCTTCACTCCCCATCAAGATTCCAACCAAACCAAAGCTATTACCCCTCGCATAGATCACTCAACTCTCGGTGTATATCAATCATAAAAGTGATCCCTCAATATCTAAACATGAAGCTTGAGACACATAGGCTTGTACAAGGACAAATCTTCACCTAAATGATTTGGACCAACATTAATCAAGAGGACTTATGGGTAGGCAAGGGCTAGGGTAGGATATATTTTGGCAAAGTGGCTAAAAAGAAAAATAATTCCGGAAAAATAAACTCAAAACATAAAAAAATAACTAATATGGGTCTTTTTGACCCATATCTAACTTATTCTATTTCTCTTTTTTTTAACTCAACAATTTATTTATATACAACTTGAACAACTCTTTTTTTTTCAATTTTTTTCTCTTTTTTTTCAACATTTTTTTTTCTTTTATAATAAATATATCTTTTTTTTTTCAACAACTAAACTAAAACTCAAACCGGATATAAAAACAAAAATGGTAAACATGGTAGACAAACGAAAAGGAAAAAAGCTCAAAGTGGCGACTACGGATATATCAAACGGGTCAAAAAAATGAAAAACAAAATGAAAGGAAAAAAGGCTAAGATGTGGGTGATCCTAAATGCCTCTATCACGCTAATGCTAAGTCCAAAACTAAGGTCTAAAAATGTATCATGATGCACAAGTTCTGTAATCAAGCGACATGTAGGTAGCACTCAACAAATGAAAGTGAATATCATAGTGTAATCGAATAGGCTCAAAACCTCACTATCAAGTGCGGGAATGGGATGTCGGTAAAAGCCAATAATAATAATAATAATAATAAATAATATATAATAATAATAATAATAATAAAATAATAATAATTAATAATACCTGATCGGACCACCATCGGCACCGGAAACCTGCACACCACCGTCTCCGCCACCATTCACCCCTCCCCCCTCCGCCCCCTAGCCCCCCACCAACAACCACCCCCTCCGCCTCCCACATCTTCTCCAGATCTGAAACAGATCTGGAAAAAAATAACAATAATAACAAATAATAATAATAAATAATAATAATAAAATAATAAAAATAACAAAATAACAACCACCAACCATCGACCGCCGCCCAAAAAACACCATCGGACCCCCACCCATCTCCCTCCACCCCCTCTACCTCCACAGCATTGACCACCGCCCCCATACCACCACCATCCAGCACCCAAAACCACCGCTGAAAAACCCCACCACCACGAACCACCGCTGAAAAAAAACCCCACCACGAACACGAACCACCGCTGAAAACCCCCACCACGAACCACCACCCGTCACCATCCAAAAACCAACACCACCGTCGATGAGAGAGAGGAGTGTGTTTGTGAAGAGAGTAGAGAGAGAAAGTAGAGAGAGAGGAGTGTTCGTGAGAGAGAGGGTAGAGAGAGAAAGTAGAGAGAGAGATGAGTGTGTCTGTGAGAGAGGAGAATGATTTAAAAAAATAGGAATATAAAAGGGTGCAGTGGGGGTGGGGTGGGGTGGGGTGGGGATCAATTACTTTTTTACCCTTTAGTATTATACTCATAAGTTGTATATGTGTCATCACATTATTGGTCTAGAGGGGTTCTCAAGGTTCTCTCAACTCAAGGGAGTTCTCATATGAACTCATTCCTATATATATATATATAATATATAATATAATATATATATATATATATATATTTGACAAGCCAAACAAAACATTTTATTTATACCAAAACGACCAACAAGAAGCTGGCCAACAATATACAATCCACCACATATCACCCAACATATTGTAGACAAACTCATAACCCAAACCTCGAACCCCCTAAACAGCACTAAGCTAAACAAAACACAGATATACAAACCGATACAACCCGAACCAACATCTAAAATTGACTTGACCCACCCCAATTAAAACCATCAAAAACCAGACCCAATCGCACAGCAGCGAGCCCACCAAAACAGATAGCCATCTGGGAACCTGGAACCGTCGTTGGAGATAACAACACCGAAGGATACCCGCTAGCACTACCTTGGAAATTGCAGTCCGCACGTACTCTAATCTGGTTATCCACTTAGACCTTTGCAGCCCCATAATCAAACTAAAAACCAGCACATAATAGGATTTGGATCATTTGAGAACCACCATTTAGGGAGAGAACCAAAGAACTAGTGTAAACATGTGGCCTTTTTGTAAATATGAAGGTGTCTACAAAACCCCTCCATCAAAAAATAAAAAAAAAATTATATAACCTAAATAAATAAAAAATAAAAAAAGTAAAAACACCAAAATGATTTTTTTGCTTTATTAATTCGAAAAAAAATAAAATAAAAAAATAAAAAAATTGCTGTTGTGACGTCATATGACGTCATCTCTGATGCACATGTGCATTTCGCTGTTATATATACAGAAATACACCGTATGCACATGTGCATTTCACTATTAAATCACACTTTTGAATGAATTGTCAATTACCATACTTAAATGATTATTAAATGGACGCGATACAGATATATAAGGGGTCACAAATTCTTATTCAATGATCATTAAATGGACACAAAGTGAGATATAAAATACACTCCAACTCGTCAAGTGTTTAGTCATGCATATTATAACATAAATTGAAAATAAAACACGTGTATGACAACAAACATGAACAAACTTAAAACACCTCTATATAAGAAATATAAAATAAGAAACGTGTACTGCATGCACATGTGCATTTCACTAATATAGTTAGATTTTTTTTAGTGGTTTAGCTTTTGGGCTTAGTTTTTAGGTATGGTGGGATGAGGGGTGGGTGGTGGGTTTAATGTTCTTGGGTGGTGGGGCTAAATTATAATCATGCACATGTGCATATGTCAATTTCATTATCATACCAATATACATACGTAAAAATAGTAATTACAAACATAATCAACCTATCAACCACCATATAAGGCCACCCAAAATATACATATGTGCATGCATCATCCTTCAAGTAACACAGCTTTTATACCAATTTGTTTTTATCATACAACTACATATAGTTTTTACCAAACTCGTTAACTCAATAACACAAAAAAAATATCCATATTACAAACCAACTATGTTACAACTAACCACCTACCTACAAACTTCTAATGATCTCACAATCTCATGTCCACCAACAGTCCCCTTCTATTGCTTATTTGACCCTTCTCATCCTCTTCCCCTTTTACTTATCTTCTATCAACACCCTTCACACTTCATTGATCCTTCATCTAACATCTCCCTTGTTTTTTTCATCTGTCAACCTAAACATCGTATACTTCTCAATTTATCACATTGTTAGTTTGTGTAAACAACTAACAATTAAAATTTATTAGTTAACATATAAAATATACAGATATGCACATGTGTATATGCATACATGCACATATGCATATATATCTAAATTGCTTAAATAAATAATGACCTTTTTTTAACTTCATGATCAACGATTATATCATCATCTCCAATCGCATCTGGTAGCTTTTTTGACCCTTTCTCCCTCGATTCTAAGACAAAAGTTACATTCTTCTTTTTTTTTTCCCATTCTTTAACTACAAATAATAAACAACACATAAAAAAATTTTCAATCTTAATGCATATGTGCATTAATGTTACTCTTTTTTATTACTACATAACATATACACATGTGCGTTAGAATGAATGACCTTAATGATAACAAGAATAAATCTTAATGCACATGTGCATTAACATTAACTCTATCATTACCATATAAATTATGCACATGTGCATCAATATAAATGACCTTAATAGTACATAATGCAATTAATACACATATCCATACAATAAAAAAAACCCAACAATTCAACCATTTTATCAGAAGTTGAATCAATAGAAAATGATAGATTTAAAAGCTAGTAAAATATTAGTAAGGAGATAGTTATGCAAATTTTCACACCCGTTCATATTCATATTCCAAATTTAGTTTGAGCACGAACAAAGAATGTCACCACCAATGACTTTCAATATAGATAGCATTTTTACTTAAGACCTCTCAAGCGTGTCGCCGTAGTTCTTGAACCGGTCATACCCGACGCAACCCAAAACTGCTAGCAACCAACTCCTGTTTCCTCTTCCTTCAACTCTACAACTCTAAACACTTCATACAACTATGTTATATTACAAACCAACAAATAGGCTTCACACCTGTTAGTTACCTATTGGTTAGATTAACCCTCGATAACCCATTTTCCCCATTCTGATGAAAACGTGTTTCTTCTGTAGACACTTGCAAAAAGACAAGCACGTTGTCACCTGATTCATATTCTTGACTATACTTGAAAAGGCGACACTTGCACCCATCAGACTTTGAGACAACAGTGTGCAACTAACCTTCATGGATCAAAAGATCCTTGGCAATCAAGGCAATACGTTGTTTTGCACTATCTGAACGTAGCCCGTCTACTTTGAAGCTCGTCTGTTATAATCAATTTACAAACCAAATTAATCAGATTCTTTGACGATCAATCAAACAAACAAGATAATTGATGTGTGTATCAAAATAATGATTGACCTCGGTTTGACTATCGAGGTGAACCACCGCAACAGAACACCAAGATGCACTACAGCCGGTATTATCTTGAAAAGTAATGGAGTCGTCACCTACAAACTAGCTTTTGTTAGTGACCCGTCTTAAGTTCTTGTGCACTCAACTTATTAGTTTCTTTAGACGTGACATGTTAGATCCATTTACTGATTGGTTATGCTTTATCCATTTACGTGAAGGTGAACAGATTAAGACTGTCGATTGGATTGATTTGAAAGCTAGGGTTTGGAAGATATAGGGGAAGAGGATGAAGAGGATGAATGTGATGTGTTTGTTGTTTTCACATTTTTTTATTTCTTTTATCTCTTTATCATATTTACAAAAATACCCCATGTTCACATTGGTTCCTTGGTTCTCTCCCTAAAGTTGGTTCTCGCATGATCCCTACCCTATATATATATATATGGGAGGGTTATCTTGAGAACGCTAAATAACGTGAGAACCATGAGAACAAATTAGAAAACCTATCAAAATCATTTTTTTTTCAATACAAACATAATCAACCTATCAACCACCATATAAGGCCACCCAAAATATACATATGTGCATGCATCATCCTTCAAGTAACACAGCTTTTATACCAATTTGTTTTTATCATACAACTACATATAGTTTCTACCAAACGCGTTAACTCAATAACACAAAAAAAATATCCATATTACAAACCAACTATGTTACCACTAACCACCTACCTACAAACTTCTAATGATCTCACAATCTCATGTCCACCAACAGTCCCCTTCTATTGCTTATTTGACCCTTCTCATCTTCTTACCCTTTTACTTATCTTCTATCAACACCCTTCACACTTCATTGATCCTTCATCTAACATCTCCCTTGTTTTTTCATCTGTCAACCTGAACATCGTATACTTCTCAATTTATCACATTGTTCGTTTGTGTAAACAACTAACAATTAAAATTTATTAGTTAACATATAAAATATACAGATATGCACATGTGTATATGCATACATGCACATGTGCATATATATCTAAATTGCTTAAATAAATAATGACCTTTTTTAACTTCATGATCAACGATTATATCATCATCTCCAATCGCATCTGGTAGCTTTTTTGACCCTTTTCTCCCTCGATTCTAAGACAAAAGTTACCTTCTTTGGTTTTTTTCCCATTCTTTAACTACAAATAATAAACAACACATAAAAAAAATTCAATCTTAATGCATATGTGCATTAATGTTACTCTTTTTTATTACTACATAACATATACACATGTGCGTAGAAGAATACACTAATGCTTGTGGTTTCAAATTTGGACATGGAGATTTTAATTTTGACATGGAGATTTAATTTTTGGACATGGAGATTACACTTTTGTTTACGCGTACATGACTAGGAATCTACGTTACTGTATCAAATGTGGTCGTTTGGGATATCATGATGCCCGACACTGCCCAAATAAATAATTTGTTTTGTTATTTCAATGAAACGCAGTTTGCTCAACTATTTCGATGTCGATTTTTTTCGTTATTATGTATTTGCTTACTTCAATAAAAGTACGGTTGTTTTTTTTTTAATTTTCAGTTACTGTTTTTTGATAATATTTATTGTGTACAAGTGCATTGTTGATAACATATATTTTTTGATGTTATACATAGATGTACATTTCTGGTGTGCATGGTTATACAGAGTAGGCAAGATAAGGTGTGTTTATGAAAACATATATCGTTGAACTTATACATTGGTGTACCTAGTTGGTGTACTAATGAATTATTGTACATTGGTGCACTATTAGGTGATTGATATTAATGATAGTTGATATTATGCATGGTTGTACAAAGTAGGCCAGATATGGTATGTATTTTGTGAATTATTGTATTTAAAGTAAATAATTAATTAAAATCTAATACATATTGAAAACCGGGAAAAACAATCATATCCTATTTTTTGAATTCTCTAAATGATAATGATGATCCCTACAAAGTAGCAAACAAGAATCTTATCAATTACCATTCAAAAAAAATATCTTTCTTATATTAATCTCATTCCCGACGTTAATAAAAATAAAAAGAAATCACTTATAACCTACCTACATTGGGATCATAATGAGACACCAAACAACACCTCTACCTTGACCGTCGCCGTCGCCGCCTGCAGGGACGGATCTAGAGAAGGAGCAGGGGTAACGTCCGTTACCCCTCAACTTTTTTGGCGTAGTGTATTTTTAATATGTTTTTACGTGTTTCTGTATTACGTTACCCGTGAAAATTATGTAACGTTACCCCTGAAATCTTGGTCTAGATCCGCACTGGCCGCCTGCTTCTTCCATCGCTGTCGCCTAAGAAAGTTTCCCTTCACCGTTCGCCGCCTACCTCCATCTAGCCAACTGCCTCCACTATAGGTATGTTTATTCCTCGATTTGGGTGTTAAGGTAGGTTCGATTTGTGCTTTTTTAAGCATTATTAGTCTGATTCAGTGAGTGGTTTTGGTGTATAAATGAGTTGGTGGTGTATAAGTTAGAGGTTGTGGTGTATAATATTTAGATGGTTCGGTTTTTAATCTTTATAATTGAGTGGTTTTAGTGTATAATTGTGATGATGTGGTGTATAAATTAGGGTTGTTCGATTTTGGGGTTTAATATTTTGATGTCCTTATAAACCTAGTTTGTTATCTTGAAGAAGGGATTACTATAAACCTGGTGTATACTGTACATTAGTTTTTTGCTGGTTTTTGTCTTTTAGGGTAAAATACATATGTCTGTTGTATGGATTTTAGTTTTGTGATTGCTTTTAAATTTTATTTTGTTTGTTGTAGGTAAACAACTGGTTTTAAATATGGCTATGATGGAAGAGAAACATGAAGATGTTGAGAAGAAAAGTGCTAGCAAAACAAGGACAGGTTAAAATTTACACCGTTGTATATTAAACATTTATGTAAGATACACTGTTGTATACTGTTTTTTTTCAAGTAAAAAATCGAACAAGATAAAGATAGATGATGAAAGTTTAACTAAAAGTGATGTTAAAAATAAGAAAGGTACAAATATATATTTTGCATTCTTTATAGTGTACTACAGGAGATAGGTCGGTCTCTAAAAGGATACATGATGAACAGGTTACTAAGACTGATCATAAAATCAAAAAAGGTAACAACAATTGTTCATTGTACAAATAGTGTAGTGTATAATATACACTGATGTATTTGATATATACAGGCAGAAAATCGGTAAAGGAAAGGATACGTGATGAAGGGGTTGCTAAGAAGGGTGTGAAAGCTGAGAAAGGTAATAATAATGTACATTATTGTATAAGCTAATAATAATGTGTCGTATCATACTTAATATTCATATGTGTACTATATTTTAATAACAGGGAAACGGAAAGTAAAATGAAGATGATTTGCGTGAGAATGTGAAAAGGTGTCGTAAAAACAAAGGCAAGGAGTAAAGATGTTGTTAGGGTACGGACGTCGCCGAATAAGCTATATGAGGCTGTTCGTATGCTCAGCAAAAAACAAAAAAAAAATAATTAGATCCATGGGATTCGGAAAAATCCTAAAGTTGAAAGTGGAGAACATTCCAGGTTCCCTTGGATTGTATATTTTAGGGCAGCTAGACACTGATAACATGCGAATTAACGTCAATAAAGGACATTTAGACGTTAATATTGATTCAATTCGAATGTTATTGGGTGTTCCAAGCGGCGGTGTTGAGATATCATTGGCTTCAAAACCTACTGGTCGTAATCCCATTCTGGTTAACTGGAAAAAGAGGTATCCAGGTGCAATGGTTAGCCGAGAGCAGTTGCTGTTTAAGATGATACAAAAGATGAGTTAATGTTTTAAACTTGATTTTGTGTTGCTTTTTATATCAACTATGGTTACCTGCAACCGAAATGGTACATACATGTATACTTTACTTGATTGGTTGCATCTGGATAAAGAGATTTTTTTTTTGAATGGCAAATTACTTTATTCCTTTAACCAAAATGTACAAAATACATCCACAAGCAAGATGCTCATAGAATGATATAGTCACCACACACCCAACCCACAATGCGATTACACCCAAGGATTCCAGCCCCTGTTACAATGTTCAGTTACACAATGATTTAGATATCGAAGGAGCGCCATTTATCCCAATCTATTGTAAGTCCTTTAGCTCTAGTTGTAATCCACAGGAACGATTGCGCTTTGACTTCGCTTAGTAGTTCTTCCAGGTTGACTCTTTTGCCTCTAAAGATCTTGTTGTTTCTTCCATTCCAAATAACCCAACATGTTGTGAGGATGATTGCGTGTAAAGCTCTTTTCTTTGTTCTTTGTAGTCCGTTGATTTTGTAGGATTCTAAAAGCTCGCGAAAATCAAATGCAAAGATAGGAGGAATTTTGCACCAGTCGGCAACTTTCTGCCACAAATTTGCAGCCACATAACAGTGGAGTAAGAGATGATTGGCGTTTTCCGGTAGTCACCACAAATACTGCACATTGGAGACGTATTGATGATGTTTCTTTTGGTGAGACCTTCAAGTGTTGAGAGGCGATCTTGCTCGGCACGCCACGCAAAGATGTTAACTTTCTTCGGTACCCAAGGCGACCACTTGAATGGGTAAAACGGGACAGCCGGTGCAGCCAGAAGTTTACGGCAGCTTGCTGCTGAGAATTCACCATCGTTATCGGCCAGCCATGTCCACGTGTCTTCAGCTGCTGATCGAGTACAAGCGCGAATCAGGTTGTTACAAGCAGCAAGTTCTTCCTGTTCCAAAGCTTCCACCGGTTCGAAACGCCAGGCCCAACCCCCACCCATAGAGATTCCCTGCAAGGATAAACGGTCTGCAACAGTGCAGGCCTTGTTAGTTTCTAAGGAAAACAGGTTAGGAAAGGTGTACCTGAGCGGTGTTTCGCCGAGCCAGCAGTCTAGCCAGAACCGTATATGCAACCCGTTACCAAGTACCCCTTTGAACAAGTTTTCAACCTTAATGTTTTCATTCTCAAAGTCTTTCCCAGCCTTAATGATCGAGTTCCAAACCCTGGTATCGATGATTTAATTGGCAGAAAAGTCCATGCACGCTCATTGTGGTGTATCGATTCAATGACTTGTTTCCAAAGACTTGTGGCATCACTTTTAAACCGCCACCACCACTTTAAAAGTAGGCTCATATTCATGTGTTGTAGCGATCCTAGTCCAATTCCACCTTTGTCTTTAGAACCAATCACTCGCTACCAAGAAACCCATGCCGTTTTAATTTTCTCATCATTTCCACCCAAAAAAAATCGCCTTCTCAATTTTTCCAGATGCTCAATGACGCCTTTTGGAGCTCGGAAAAGGGAGAAGTGGTAAATCGGCAAGCTATCTAACACGGCTTTAAGAAGGACCACTCGACCGCCAATAGAAAGCGTCTTAGCCTTCCATTTAGAAAGCCGCGACTTACAAATGTCAATTACCTCCTTTCAACTCTTTGCTTGGTTCATGTTTGCCCCGATTGGGACCCCGAGATACTTACATGGAAGGGTTCCTTTGTGAGTGTTAATGTTAAGAGCGGTTTCAACAATGTCCACCTCGGCCACACCAATGCCGTGGAGATTGGATTTGTGCAAATTCATTCTCAGGCCCGAGATTAGGTGGAAACACCTAAAGATGCGGATTACATTTTTAATCTTAGAAGTGTCCCATTCACCTAACACAATCACATCGTCCGCATACATTAAGTGCGAAATGGAGGGCCCCGAGTGCGGAAGTTGGACACCTTTAATAAGATTAAGTGATTCGGCCTTCTTCATAAAACATGAGAAAGCCTCCATGGCAATGATGAACAAAAAAGGTGATAGGGGGTCGCCTTGTCTCACCCCACGGAAGCATTGGAACTCCCAAGTTGGGGAGCCGTTTAGTAGCACCGACGCCCTTGCCTAGTATAGGATACCTTGCATCCACAATCTCCACTTTTCGGGGAATCCCATTTGAGATAGAACTTCCAGAATGAATCCCCAGCTAATGCTATCGAAGGCTTTTTCAAGATCAACTTTGAGCAGGAAAGTTGGTTTCTTATTCTTCTTTGCCCAAGACACAATTTCATTAACAATTAGCGGCCCGTCGAGTATGTTGCGATGGGATAAAAAACCAGATTGATTTTCAGAAATAATATATTTCATGAGCGGCCGCAAACGGTTCACAAGGACCTTGGATATGATTTTGGGAATGCTGCCATGAAGACTGATCGGTCTGAATTCAGCAAGCGAGAGAGGGTCGACACATTTTGGAATAAGGACAAGAAAGGATGATGCGCAACACTGACTGATGGTCCCGTGCTGATGAAAATCCAGCATCACATTGAGTATATCCTCCTTGAGAAATTCCCAAAAGTGTTTGAAGAAACCAAAATTGAAGCCATCGGGTCCCGGGGCTTTGTCGCTCTCACAATCCCATATAGCCGTTTTGATTTCTTGAAGGGAGAATGGTGCAATGAGGTCCAAGGCAGCATTCGGATCAAGACGGCTAATATTGGGACAGGAGAAAGACGGCCGGTTTGTAACTTGTTCCCGGAATTTGTTAGCAAAGAATTTCCTCGCCTCCCATTTCAATTTAGTCGGATCACAACACCAAACGCCATCAACCATGAAGCCGTTGATACGTTTACTACAGTTGTTGAAGTTAACCATGGCATGAAAAAAGCTTGAATTTTCATCGCCGTCAAGCGCCCATTTCGTGCGTGATTTTTGTTTAAGGTCTTTCGCTTCATCCGATTTCAAGGACTCCCATTCTTTTTTCGCTTCACTCCACAAGTTCTTTTCAGCTTCTGTTAATGTTCGTTGTTCAGCCTCTTCATCAAACGTATTTAGCTTTTTTTCGCAATCAATTTGTTTTTGCTTTCTTTTAGTTCGTTCCAAGACCAGCCATTGTTTAATGCTATCCTTGATACATTTCAGCTTTTTGGCTAGTATTTCGTCACTCCTACCTGTAAAAGTTTTCCCCACGGTTGCATTTTTTACCAGATCATCGAACCCCGGAGAGCTGAGCCATGAATTGTAAAAATGGAATGACGAAGGACCAAAGGAAACGGATTCAGTGGAAAGTGTCAAGGGACTGTGGTCGGAAACTCTACGGGGATGAGAAACCAATGAGGCGTCCGGCCATTTGTCCCAGAAACTGTGAGATACCAAGATCCTATCAATTTTGCTGAATTTTCCACCATCATCAAAAACCCTCGTGTATTTACGGCCACCCATAGGATACTCGTGCAGGCCATTATCATCTATAAAATTACTAAATGCCTCTGCGCACAACGGGTTAAAAATTGAATTCAGACGCTCATCTTGGTTGCGAACCGCATTGTAGTCACCCATAAGGACCCAAAATCCAGGGCTGGCCTCTAACTGTTCTGAAATTACATTCCATAGGTCCTTTTTGGCATTTAATCCTTGAGGGGCATAAACATTTGCTATATGTACATGGATGCCAAACTGTGCAATAGTACCCGATAATATTAAGACATTACGATGCTTAAAGGAGTTGGTACATGTAAAAAAACCTGGATCCCAGATACTTATGACACCACCAGAAGTCCCTTCAGCATTGACCCAGTCAGCTGCAAAAGGTTTATTGCCCCAGATTTTTTGCACCGGAATTTTCGAACCATCACTGCGCATTGTTTCCTGTAAAGCTACAAATGATGCCTTGTGTTCTCGAATTGTGTCGCCAATGGAGAGCATTTTTGGGTCCTCTCCAATCCCCCTAACGTTGTATGTCATAAATATCATTGGGGAACAACAATTTCACCTTCTTCCCTGATTGCATTTTCAAGTTGCTCTTCAAAACCCATTGCCATAATACCAATCGCTTCACCAACCGAGGAGGTAACAAGGCATTCCGATTGGACCAGGGCAGTGGAGGTTTGATCAGGTGGGTCAAGAGGGGGGTCAGATGAGTCCGGTTGAGGGGTAGGGGAGGGAGCGGGAAAAGCCGAGCCGGCCGAAAAGCTGAAAACATTAGGGAAAGGAGGGGAAGGCAGAGAAGGGGAGGGAAAGGGAATGGGGGAGCAAAAGGACAGGGAAGAGAGATGGGGAACGGGAGGAAGTAGGAAGCCTTTTGGGAATTTTAGGGCGATGGGAAAAGGAACGAAGGGAGGATGTGGGAGGGATGGGTGAATTGCCGGTTAGAGTAGATGGTTGGGCCGGATCAAACAAGTTGGGCTCAAGACAATAGTCTGAATATTCCCCAGAGCCCAAATCATTAGGAGAGGCCACCCTTGGTCTTTTTTTGTGTGGGATACCATTTGATCTTGGTGGGGACACCCCAGCCGAAAAGATGGAGGTATCAAGGTTGGACCCACCAATAATTGTAACATTATTAATCTTTGTCTTATCTATCTTTTCATTAATACCATTGGAATGTGAGTCCATGCAGACCGAATAATTATTCGCAACTTCCAAAGGTTTTGATGTTTCCACTTCCAAGATGCGACTGTTGGATGGTACGGCGACAGCAGGGTGGTCGGCTTCCGCCATTGCCGGAGCATTATCTACCGGAACCTCAACATTCATTTGCTCATCAATGACTTCATTATCTACCGGAACCTCAACATTCATTTGCTCCTCAATGACTTCAGTGTCATCCGGTGGTAATTCCCCTTCCTCAACCTCACGATCAGATGAAGACGTATTTAGTGCACCGAATTTGGCCGAATTTTCATTAGATAAACAAAAGTCTGGCACCCATTTCTCCTCGACTTCCTGGACCCAAACGGTGAACGTTTGGCCATGACAAGTCACCTGAATTTCTCCGTTTATTTTATTACCATGGTTTACTAGGACAGCAACGTTGTCAAATGAGAGGTTGGCGTCACGTATTGATGCAACTGATTCATGGACCACATTACCAAACTTTTCACCTATCTTGTTGAACATTAGTTTGTCCCAGAATTGTGTCGGGACCCCAATGATTTTGATCCATGCAACTCGTTCAAATTCGATATTCTGTCCAGTCCATATATGCAGGGATGAGAACCAGTCTCTGCATAGGTCAATCTTTGAAGATAGGAACTCTTTAACTTGAACTGAACTTTGGAATGTTAAAAGGACATGAAGTCCACCAACATAGCAAAGTGAAACCCTATCAGAATCAGCGAGTGTTAGGAACTGCTCCATACACGACAGCTTGTTTAGGTCCAAGGCCTTGCCAATTAATGAACATTTTTTCCATGAAAACGGTTCAGGTGGGGGCCGGGTAGGTAAGTTAATTAGGAGAGAAACACTGCTACGGTCCGGAACACCGGTGGCAACAGCACGGAAAGATGGACCAGCATTCATTCGACGACCATGTTCGAAAGGTGGAGGAGGGTGGGGGAGGGAGGGGATGGGGTGGGGCAGGGTAGGAGGCATGGGTATTGCGTGGGGGAGGGATAGCTTTGGTAGGGTTGGGACTGTCCGTCTTCCCGAACTTAGCAACGTTAGCAATGATCCGGTTTCTTCCAAGAATAACTTGGCAGAGTTGAGTTGCAAATTCAGGAGCATGAGGGATGTCTTCATACCTGACGAATCCGAAATATCTTCCTAACTTGTCTTTTCTTTTGGTGAGGTAAGCATCTACCATGGTGCCGAAAGGTTTGAATGCTCTCCATAGATCCTCCAGAGAACACCAGTTAGGCAGGTTGGTAACAAAGAATGTGGTTGTTCTTTCGTTCACGACGTACCGATTG
This sequence comes from Ambrosia x helenae, assembly GCA_030844895.1. NCBI lineage: Eukaryota > Viridiplantae > Streptophyta > Magnoliopsida > Asterales > Asteraceae > Ambrosia > Ambrosia x helenae. Next base: position 64,314 of record JAUTDX010001116.1, on the reverse strand, counting down.
GGTTGCATATACGGTTGAGGCCTTCTGCGTCGCCGGGGAAACTCCCAGCCCTCATCGTTATCACCTTGACCTATTTCCATTCTCTCACCCTCATTCTCACTCTCTCTAACAATCTCAGGTTCACTGATCTCTCGCTCACTACTCTCTCTCACAGGCTCACCACTCTCTCTCTCTCACCACTCTCTCTCTCGCTCATTCTCTCTTGTATTCTCACTCATCTGGATAAAGAGATTAATGACCATGATTGGTGCAAGTTCATCTTCGATAATATCAAGTGTTGTAAGGATGTTTGGGACCATAATGCTCCAGATTACTACTTTAACGGGCCTTTCACAGTCTTGACCGTAAGTATTTATATATGTTATGATGTTTTTGTATTTATATACACAGATGTACATGAATCAACATAGTTTGGTTGTACATCCTTTTAATTAACTAATGTTCTATTTTTATGTCATACATCAGCTGCTATATCTCGATCGGGTTGATTGTGAAGGGATTAAAATAGAAAGATTTGTGGCTCCAATATCCTATTGGACAAAAACACTACTCAGTAAGAGAGAAACAATGGAGTCTAGCAAGGGTGGGTTTGGTTTGGGCGACATTAGAGAATTGTGTGCTGATGTTCATGACTATGACATTGAAACCGATGAGGAGGTCGATGAGATAATGAAAGAAGAAAATGTGTCTGTTAACAAAAGCCTTGAGGTAATATGCATACACACTTATTTTAGTGATTCAAATGTTTTTAAATTAGATCTATACTATATTGAATAATTTTATTTGATAGGGGTATGTTGCAAGAATCGATGATATGTATAATATGATTGTCGATTATAAGGGAAAGCTGGAATTCACCATCGTAGATGCAATGAAAGGCTTCCCGAATAACAAGGAGTTGGCGCCATTCATCGAGAAATGCAGGTCAATGTTCAGTAACTTTGTTGTGGTCGGCAGTCAAAGTAGAAATCTTGGTAAACAAACTGGATCAACCAGACATGATACCCAACGAGAAGGTGGAAATGCAAAAGGTAAGATTGTAAATTTAATACTAATTCTATAACGTAGTATTCATGTGGGTATATAAAATTTTACTTGTTAGAACCTGAAGGGAAAGGTACTAGTGTTCTTAAGCAAGAGAATATTGGCGTTCAGAGAACAAGACTGTTTGATACGCCATTGGGCACGAATAAAAGGAATCTATTCAGCTTGGCATGTATGTACAAATCCCTTGTTTTAACTTGTATATGTATATGATAGTAGACACTGATGTATAATTATTATGAGTTGGGTATATGTTAGTATAAAAATTGTCAGATATATGATGCTGAATATACACTAATGTATACGTATAAGGAGTTATATATACACTATTATAAATTTGTCAATTTTATATTATTGAATGAAGAATGTTAGGTGTACATCAGATATAAGATGTTGAATATACACTTATGTATACGTATAAGGAGTTATATATACACTATTGAATGAAGTATGTTAGGTATAAATTGATGTATAGCAATGTGTATATTGTTTTACAATAAATAAAATACACTGATTCATAATAATGTGTGATATACAAATATGAAACTCTTATATTATACACTGATGAGTATGATATTATTATATACATATATTATACACTGTTGTACATTATTTGTGTTACTCTAATATGAATCTTTTACATTATACACTAATGTATACATGTGACGAGTATGATATTATGATATACATATTTAATACACTGATGTACATGATATGTGTTACACCAAATATGAAACTCTTTATGTGATGTTTAAAAATGTGTTTGAATACACTGGTGTATATAATTATATCATACTGTAGGTTTGTATACACTGATGTGTACAACTTATTTGTTTTTTTAACTTTGTATACACGGACGTATCCAAATCACTAGATAAATCAGCTGCAATAAAGAGGAATATGGATGGGAAGGAAACTAATGTTTTTCGGACACCAGTGTCAAATTACAGTAAGCATTTGTGTATACATTAATGTAGAATGGTGTAATGTGTTGTATTCCATCCTAAAAAAAATATGTATATGTTCTTAAATTTGTTTGCTTTCTTTGGACAAAGATGTATTGTCTTCAAAGGACAAAGCAACTGCAGGAAAAGGCTCTGTAGTTGAGAAGGAACCGCCTCTATTTGAGACGCCAATTCGAAAAAACAGTAAGCATTTGTGTACATGTTATTTGTGCACTGGATTATTCCGAATGTTATTAACTTATTTATTTTGTGTACACAGGTGGTTCGAATGTTTCTGAGAGATCAGAAAATGAAATGACTTTTACTCAATTATGTGTGGAGGTGACTGATATTGTTGAGTTCGTGGTGTCAGCCCAGAAATATGGATACACCGAGAAGGAAGTAGTCACAAAAAGAACCGACGACATTCCATCGTTTAGTCTAGGACTAACACAGGAATTCCCGGTAGCTCAGGAATGGGCCGATAGAGTTGTAAGAGACGTCCGACCAGGGATGGAACCGACGGCGTATGTAAGGAGGGGTAAAAGGCAGATAAAACCCTCGGTTCCTGGTTGTAGTCCATATTATATTCAGGCTGTGGATCTTGAAAAGAATTTAAATAAAGAAGAAAAGGTTTTATGGAACTACCTAATGGAAGGTGTTGTGGACAAAGGGTAAGTTATAATAAAATATGTAAACAAGTAAAGTTGTAACTTTTTTTTTAAATTAATAACAAGTATGTTTGTTTGAAGGGTGCAAAACGAAGGAAAAGAAGGAGAGTCAAGTGGACAGCTTAATAATGATAAGGATAAAGGGGTTGTCGTTAAAAAGTAAGTGTATACACTATATACACCTGTGTATGTTCACATTGTACACCAGTGAACATTAAAATTAATTTTAAAGTATAAAATTATACAGCATATATTAACATAAACCTACATTATATATTGTATACTAATATATACGTTGATGTACAACAAAACGTTTTGTATGTCCTTTCTATTTTTAAATAGACAGTTTATATTAATGTTGTCAATTACTACTGTTTTGAAGTGTGCAAAACAAAGGAAAGGTTCTGGAAGCAAATGTTAAAGGGAAACAGGCTGATGCGGGAGCCAAAACAGTTGCAGAACAGAATATTATTAAAAGAAATATGCAGTATGTCATGTGTTTTTAGAATTGTTATAACATTTCTACTTGTGTTCACTCATGTATAAAATTGTTGGGTGTTAATTTAGGGCAGACATTTTTTTGAAGAAGAACAGAGCGTCGCTAAATCACTATTTATTAATAGATAATATGTCGGGCCAAGAACTCAATGCATCGATCGTAAATTGTTTTGCATGTGTTTTGAATGCTGATGAAAGCAAAAGAAGGCCTGGATCCTTGGCAAGGCTATTTTGCAGCACGGAATTATTTGTAAGTATATATTGTACTAGTATTAATCCATCTTTGTTTAATATATCTTGTTTAATTTTAACTAAACATGTCTCGCTGTCAGTAGATATGTTGAATAATGAGTCGTATGATGATGGTGTACGAATGGGAAAGTTTAAGGAAAACCTACTTGTTTGCTTGGAAAAAAACGTAGATGGTTTATTGCTACAGGACTACGGGGTCATATTGTTTCCTATATTGGAGTTCAATCATTTCTATCTTATAGGCATCGACTTAATTAATGTGGCTATTGTCGTGATTGACAACATGGATCCAAGTGTTAGCCCAATCACCCTTGTGGATAATGAGCAGTTGAGTAGGAAAACAACTCCGTACAAAGTGGTAAACAATTTCATACAAATTAAAGAAAGTTAAGCTTCATCTAATTGTATGCACATATGTATTATTAAATTAAATGGTTTGTTCTCTAATTTTTTTCAGAAGGACGTTGTGGCAAAGTACTTGATGGCTATTGGACATCCAAACAGATATAAGATTGTTGCTCCTGTACCGTATAGGCTAGAGCTTAGTTATGCTACAGTAGATAATGTGAAGGACTGTGGTTTATTCTTGATGCGTCACATGGAAACTTGGATGGGGATAACAGAGGAGAGGTGGCATTGCGGCTTTGCGGACGACAAGAAAAAGCAAAAAACTAAACTTGCTCTGCTTAGGAACAGGTATGCAGCAAGAGTTATGTCATCGGATGCAAACGAGGAACGTGGTCGTATTTTTGAGGAGGCATATGAGCTAGAAAAATTGAAAAAGAAGAAGATGATTTGAAAGGTTTTATGTGGTTTACGTTTCGTGTGAACAATTCAACTTGTTAAATTTTTTGGTAGTTTTCTAAAACTTTTATGATTTGGTCATATGCTACTTTTGATTGATGTTAATGGTTTATATTTGTTAGTGATGCTTCCAATGTTTTACAAAAACACTACCATGTGCATGATATAGTAGACACTGATGTATAATTATTAGCTGTTATAATAAAATTGTCAAATATAAGATGCTGAAAACAGTAGGCTATATATCAATATACACTGATGTATACGTATAAGGAGGTATGTATATCATGTATATACACAAATGTATAAGGAATACCTATACACTGTTTTTTAGGTGAGTTCTTAAAATAAAAAAAAAAATGTATTCAACTTACATGTTGCTATGGTATGTGGCATCCAAGGCTATCCCATTGCCAAAAACCTGGTAATTGATTTTTGAAACCTTGTCGACCCAAAATAACGACTGAAGTTCCGTTCCAACAATTCAAGTTTCAAAGGTATAGTCCTCGTGATTTTTAGTACGCTCTGTAAGTTTATCAACCAACATTTGAGCGTCACCGTCTGCAACAAACTCACGTATATCACGTCCCCAATTCTTGTAATCTGTAACGGTACCATGAACGTTCTGAGGACCCCCTTTTAAAACCACATGCAGCTTATGTGCTTTAGTAGGGCCGATATTCATGGTCTGACAGTTTGCAATAAACTGGCGTGTATTATAGTCTAACTGTCGTTTTTTGCGAGTCAACTCAATGTTTTCAGTGGATACAAAACTGTGGTTATGAACCTCTATGAATTTATAAACCTCATAATCTGTTGAATTTTTGACACGCCTAATTCTTACACAAGCATTGCATCCGGTAGATTTAATGTTAGAGCAACGAGATCTTTCGGACCTTTTCACCACATTTGTGTCACCTTCAAGTGATTTTGGTGTCTTGGCGTTCGAACACAAAATGTACCTGTTTATAGTCACACCATCTACCATTTTTCATGTAGCCAAAGGAGTTCCAAATCCGGCAGCCTCTCCATAATTTGCATACATTATAATAGCTTCATCCAACGATCTAAACCTTGCACCTACACGTGGTTTAACATCATCTAGTACAATTGGCGTCCAATATCTCGTCCCACAGGGGATTCATATACGTTGCTTGATGAAGACGCTACAATAAAGAAATTTACATTAAAAATATAAATTACAATATACAATAATGCAGTTAGACATGATACAACTCATAAATTGTACACCTGTGTATATTCATTACCAATTGACTATGTTATATTGCACAGTTCATTTTACCTACTATGATACACCTGTGTAACTCATTATCATATTTAGAACATTAGAATCTTGTATAATCACTTACCTACTATGATACACATGTGTATAATCATTACTACAGCATAACATTTGATCACTGTAAAGATCCTTTAACTAAATATAATAAAACAGTGTATATTATATGACACAAGTTCATCGTTCTGACTACTATACAGTTATGAAAAACAAACGAAAAAAAATATACAATCTTCGTTTCTTGGTTTGCACGTCCAAATACAAAACAAACAAGTATGTAATTCAATGTTACAAAACTCAAACTACATACCTTGATTTTCAACACTATTTAGAAACAAAGGTTGTGAGGGTGTTTCATGATCTTCTGTCGCATGAGATTGTGATTCAATGTTTTCATGTATAGAATTATTATCCATAACTCGGGATTATGAATCGTAAATCGATTATTAGTTTCTGTGCAGCGAATTTTTTTTTTCAATCGATTAGATCCTTGTACGATGATTGCTATGATAGATGTTTTAAATGTTATGAATTAGAGATAATAATGGTTGAGAGATTTGAGGAAACCCAATCTCCTGCCAAAGAAAATCGCATGCATTCAAAAAGAAACTGCCATAATAAAAGTCATAATTAAATAAAAAGATAATTATTTAATTGTCTAATTACACAAATACCCCTAAATCAAAATCAAAGATGGATGGCTAAGATTGGTTCCTAAGGTTCTTAACTATTTTAGTGGTTCCTATTTGATCTCAATCCTATATATATATATATATATACATATATATATATGTCAATTATAAATTGAAAACCCGCTTGAGTTGAGAAAACCTTCGAAAACCCATGTAAAAAAATAATTTTTTTCTTTGAAAAAAATAACAAATGTAAAATACATGTTTGTAAGCATTTTGGGACAAAAAAATAAAAAGCGCCGATGGGATTTTTTTTTTAAAAAAATAAACAAAGTTGCTAAAAACATAGTTAAATAGCTGAAAACATATGTTTTTTTAGCAACTTTGTTTATTTTTTTAAAAAATATCCCATCGGCACTTTTGTTATTTTTTTTGCCCAAAATACTTAAAAACATGTATTTTACATTGGTTATTTTTTTCAAAAAAAATAATGGTTTTTTACATGGGTTTTCAAAGGTTTTCTCAACTCAAGTGGGTTTCCAAAATATCCTTTCCCTATATATATATATATATATATGGTAGGGTTCAAATAGGAATCAACCCTTAAGTAGGAACTATGGGAACCAATCTAAGCCATCCATCTTCAATGGCATGATTGTAAATAAGTAAAACTTTAATTAATTGTTATTTTAATAAAGGGGTATTAATGTCTTTTGTTCAATATCATTGTTATTAGGTAATTAATAAGAAACTCCTGTATATTTGGAAACAGCAAATTAGTGTCATTGGAATGTCGTGTTTATGGTATACCCCAAACGTATTTATTGAATATATATACTATTAAAATTATACCTCGGTATATATACAACAATTAACTTTAATATACACAGGTATACATTGTTTGGTAAAATAAAATCAAAAAAAGGATGTATATACACCCAATGAACTATTGGCTACTGTACTTATATATAAATGAACTATTGTCTACTAATATACACCTGTGTATATCATAGTATACGTATACATAGGTTTCTTTACATGCACAATAAATAAACTAGGTATACATTGGTGTATACAATTTATGTTCAATATTGTTTAAAACAAATTTACATGTTCAAATATTACTCTTGTACAGTTGTGTATATTAAAGTAGTTTTATTTAAAGTTTTGACGACTCAACAATAATAAGAGTATACATGCATAGGTGTATAAAATTTATATTCAAATACTGTTTAAAATTATGTACATGTTAAAAAGAAAAACCCAAATTATGTTTGAAGTTTTGAAGTGTACAATGGTGTATATAAGTTTTTTTTGTTCATTCATCATCATCATCATCATCAACACATATATACAACGGTGCACATCAGTTATACATTGATGTATATCATTTTTTTCTTTTCATTCAACATCATCAACACAGATATACATTGGTGTATATTCGTTTTTTCATTCATCATCATCACCAACACAAAATATACATTGGTGTATATCAGTTTTTTTATCATCATTGACACAGATATACATTGAGTTTTTTTCTTTCATTCAATATCATCAACACAGATATACATTAGTCTATATTCGTTTTTTCATTCATCATCATCACCAACACAAAAATACATTGGTGTATATCAGTTTTTTTTATCACCATCATCATCAACACATACCAGTAACATCATGATTGTATGTTTATGGAACCTGGTTCTGACTCGTTCTTGACTTATGTTGACCGAGTCAATTGAGTTGACTCGGGTTCTTAACCCTTCATCACCTCCACAACTTCAAATCAGTCGAACCCTAATACCGCCGCCGTCGTCGCCTTCCTTATCCACGTGGATAACTGTAGCAGGCACCACACTATGTAGAATAATAGTGTCGTCATCTTGTAAATCAAGTGTGACTTCCACAAACTCCTCACCTGAATTCAACGATGACGTATCGGTGTATGCCGGAGAATAACCACCACTTAACATGTTGTCTGGGACGGTGTCGGACGCCCAGCGACGTTCGTTACGAGGTTTAGTTGGTAATACATGATGAAATGAGTGGAGAAGATGAGAAGAGGTTTGGTTGGTATATGAGGAACAGAAGACGAAGATGCCTCTCATGATACAGGGTTAATGAAATTATCCCAATTTAATAAATGATGATGAGAAGAGGTTTGGTTGGCAATACATTTATAATTAAAAAAAATAAAAGATAATTAATTAGATGTCTAATTACCCTTATACCTATATATATATATATATATATATATATATATATATATATATATATAGGTATAAGGGTAGTGGTTCCTATTTGATCTCAATCCTATATATATATATATATATATATATATATAGGATAAGGATATTTTGGAAACCCACTTGAGTTGTGGAAACTCAAGAAACCCAATTGTGACCATTGATCAACAAACATATATGGTTGAGATTAATCCTGATTATATTATTTCACTAAAGTACATCTTTTTATTTTTTAAAGGATAAGGGTAATATAGGTATTTTTCCATCTCTCCTCTCTCTTGAATACCTCATCTCTTCTCTCTCCTAAAAATCTCTCATCTCTCTTCTCTCTCCTGACTCTCTCTCCTCTCTCCTCTCTCCTCTCTTTTTCCTTGCTTTTACATTTTTTCAATTTTTAAACCTTTTAATAGGTAAGAATCAGTCAGATTTGTCTGTAACAACTTATGTGTTACGTTGTAACATGTTATATGTGTCATTTGTATGTATTTACATTGTTACATTTTAAATCATGTTACACTGTAAATAGAGCATTTTACATATTTACATATGTATCGTAGTTAATGGTGCTTATGTAACCTGTTTTAAATTCAAACTCAAAACAAAAAATAAACTGTTGTAACATGTTACATACATATTTACAACCTATTTACATTTGTATAATTTTTTTTTTTGACATATAAACACAATCAAGAAACAATGAGAAATCACAAATATCATACAAACATACACACTTACACACCATGAGCCCCATTTTCCATTACTAATATTGTTTCAAAAAAAAAACAAGAGCCAGATCTCTCTCTCTCTCTCTATATATATGAAGTGCATCCCAGATCTGGAAGAAAAAGAAACAAGAAACATGTTGATTTGTAAATATAACTTATCTATATTTGTATGTATTATGTTGTATTTCTAAATACTTGTATGTAATGTATATGTAATGTAGAACAATTATAGGATCTTTAGATTAGTAAGTAGTATATTAAAGGAACAATGCAAACCGGTCAAAACAACTTGGCTACACTTCATGAACAAGGTTGCACGACAAGATCAAAATGGCTGCACATCAATGAATCAAGGTTGCATTAACAGGCTGCATCAGATCAGAATAGAGACCATGGTGTTTCAAGTATGTAAATGCTGCAAAAGGACGATAATACCCATATGGTTGAGTCTGTTATTCTTCGCGCCAAAATACTAAGTTAAACCGGTGGGACAGAAGTGTTGTAACGGTTCAACAGAGGGACACATCTGTTCGAAACATATATATATACTAAACACAAGGCAAAATGTATCGGTTATCAAGATTGTTACTCATACACAATCCTCTCAAAGAAACAACTTCCAGAATTCGTTTTGTTTCATTGTTCTTTTGTATCAAACTTCAATCATTTGTTCTTATAATATCGATCATTATTATTAGTGTCTATTACATTTCTGATTGTCTAGTTTATCCGCTGCATATATTGTTTCTGGGCCAACAAAACAATGAGAAATCACAAATATCTTACAAACATACACAGTTACACACCATGAGCCCATTTTCCATTACTAATATTGTTGCCAAAAAAAAGGAAAAAGAAAAAGAAACAAGAGCCGGCTACCACCAAATTCATAAACCACCACTACAAAAACAATCAGATCTGCCTTTATTTCTTCCATATTTGTCAACTGTATTTATTTTAGCATACTAAACGGCCTATTCATTTTATATTATTGGACTTATAAAAGTGAAAAAGAAGCTACAAACATGTTGTATTGGTAAACCGAAAATGAAAAAGAAGCTACAAAGTACAGGTGCATCTTTAACTTTTGAGATTAGAAGCAACAATGGAGTGGGGTCTTCTTGTCAGCGATTGTTGCTGCAAACAACAAAACATATAATTTTTCTCTGCTCGAATCTACAAATTTTCAACTATAATAATAACAATAATAATAATAATAATAATAATAACAAAAACAACAAACATACCTGATTCGTCGACCACCGTCAACACCGCGACCACCATCACCATCTGATCTGATTTGAGAGAGACAGAGAGAGATGAGTGTGTGAGAGAGAGAGAGAGAGAGAGAGAGAGAAAGTAGTGTGTGTCTGAGAGAGTGAGAGAGAAAGAAAGGTGTTCTGACACCTCCAAAATCACTGTCGAGAACCATCACCATCACCTCCAAAACCACTATCACCATCACTTCCAAAAACCACCGTCGACCACCGCCCATCACCTACACCCACCTATCTCCACAGCCACGAAACCACCACCATCCAGAAGCCCCCACTTATCTCCACGGCCATGACATCCCACCCCCACCATATTCAGATCTGATGAGAGAGAGAGAGAGAGAGAGAGAGAGATGAGTGTGTGATAGAGAGAGAAAGTAGTGTGTGTCTGAGAGAATGAGAGAGGAGTGTGTGTGAGATAAAGAGTAGTATGTGTGTTATGTTTATTTAAAAAGGTGGGCTGACAAATGAGATGGGTGGAAGTTACCATCTTGCCCTTGTGCTAAAATGAGGAGAAGGGGGATGTGGAATCATGGTGACCATTCGATGGGTTTCAATGGTTTCCACAACTCATGCAAGCTTCCCACTCAACCGACCCCAGCTTACCAATGTCTTCATCCAATACATCCGATAATCCCACGAACTCACCTCCACATAACCCTCAACCACCTCTTGGACAACCAAAACCCAACTCAAAGTATTACAACCCCAACCTTGTCAACTTTACCTCCATTCACCCTCTACCCGTTTCTCTTGAACCATCCACTTATACTCAAGCCTTGAAAGATCCGGATTAGCGCCATGCCATGGATCTTGAGTATAATGCTCTCCTTCATAACAACACTTGGGAACTTGTCCCTCACACAACCCAAACTCCCGTTTGTTGCAAATGGGTATTCCGAATCAAACGCAAACCCGATGGCACGATTGACAAGTACAAAGCCCGTCTAGTGCCAAAGGGTTTCACCAACAATATGGAAAAGACTATCATAAAACATTTAGTCCAGTTATAAAACCCGTTACAATTCGCACCATTCTCTCTATTGCTCTTTCAAAAGGATGGTCTTTACGTCAACTAGACGTTAATAATGCGTTTCTTCATGGGACTCTTCACGAAGATGTCTTTATGGTGCAACCTCCCGGGTTCACCAATACGAAATTCCCACGTCACATTTGCAAACTCAAAAAATTCCTCTATGGGCTTAAGCAAGCACTGCGTACTTGGTACATCGAACTAACCAACTTTCTCACTCGTTTTGGCTTTAAAAAATGCATTTCTGACCCCTCTCTCTTTGTATACAATCTCAACAACATCACTTGCTACCTCCTTGTGTATGTTGACGACATTGTCCTCACCGGCAATCACAATCCATTTATGGATTCCTTTGTTCAAGCCCTGAGCAACCAATTCTCTATCAAAGACTTAGGCCCTCTCCATCATTTTCTAGGAATCGAAGTCATTCCTACGCCTCATGGTCTATTTATTTCGCAACATCGCCACATTCAAGATATTCTTACCACCTTTAAAATGGATGGTGCAAAAGAGGTTCTCACTCCTTTAAGCACTTCCGACTCTCTTTCTTCCTTTGACTCCACTCCCCCGGTCGATCCCACTCCCTACCGCCAACTTGTAGGCACTTTGCTGTATCTTGCCTTCACACGTCCCGGCATCTCCTTTGCCGTCAATAAATTATCTCAATTCATTCACTCACCTAAACAATCACACTGGCAAGCTCATAAACGGGTACTCCGATATTTGAAAGGAACGGTCCATCATGGGTTGTTCTTGAAACGCAATACTAACCTAAACTTGCAGGCTTTTTCGGACTCGGACTAGGGCGGTATTAATGATGGGGGACGATCCACTACAGCATATCTCATATATCTTGGGTCCAATATCATCTCTTGGAAATCTGCTAGACAAAAAACTGTCTCTAGATCATCTACTAAAGCTGAGTACAAAGCACTCACTAATGTTGCGGCTCAACTCTCATGGGTTAAAAATTTACTTGGTGAACTTGGGCTCCCAATTAAGAGCACTCCATTGCTGTACTGTGACAACACCGGAGCTACTTATGTATGTGCAAATCCTGTTTACCATTCCCGCATGAAACACATCGCTCTGGACTATCACTTTGTGCGGGAACAAGTCAATTCCGGGCAACTCAAAGTTCTTCATGTCAGCTCTAAGGATCAACTCGCGGATGTGCTCACCAAACCACTTGCACGTGCACCCTTCCTATCTTTTCAGTCCAAGATTGTAGTCTCCAACGGATCCTCCATCGTGCGGGGGCGTATTAACAACATAAATCAACTCAAGTCAAGTCAAGTCTCTTAGTCAACCATTGATTCCATGATTTTAGCCATTGTATTATATTGTACATTATACTTAGTCAACCATTGACTCCATAATCTTAGCTAGAGTTAGTCATATGTAAGCCTATATAAAGGCCTTGATGTATTGTTGATAGTCACACAAAAAGATTACAGAATATAATTATTCAATACAAATCCTATTGTTTTATAATATGTACGTCTACACGTAACAAAAATTAATATATTTAGTGTATTTTGTTTGTTATCTTACCAATGCCGAATGAAACCGATGTCTCGAGAATTTTTGTCGTGACCCGCTGCAACGCGGAGGTTGAATACAACTAGTTTAATTAAAGAATAGTGTAAGTTAGAGTTAAGTTGGGTTTGGGTTTTAAACATTGGTTGTGACTAGGTAGGACGTATGATGTTATTAATATTAATAATTACATGAAAATAACAACCTCGTTCGTCTTAATTTACAATCAATCCTATGTTATGATGTTGAAGTGAGACATGTTTCTGCAACTCTTTCAAGTCATCCAGTATTTGCTGGAATGTTGGCCTTGAGTCTGCTTCACTGAGAATTAAAACAAGAATACATACATATACAAATAACATTACATTATATAGGCATAATAATCTCATGTGGTAAAGAAAGAAAGAAAGAACCTGCACAAACATCTTTCAATTACAGAAGCCCACTGTGGATCCACATCTTTTGGAATATTTAGTCGTTGCTTCATGAACCCCACGCCTTCAATAACCTACAACCATCCACATGATATCATATTCCATTCTGCATGCAACCCAATCTACTTGTATTGTATGTGGTGGAAGTGGAACAAAACCTGAATTGGGTTAAGACCATCCCAAGGGATCTTTTCCGTGGTCATTTCCCACAATACCACACCGTAGCTGTAAACATCCGACCTATACAATACAGAAATAAGTAAACACTGCCTGCTTTTATTTCTATCCATCAGAAATAAACCATTAACTTTATAGTTGCTTACTTTTCATCTGCTTCCTCATTACGAAGAACTTCCGGAGCCATCCACTGAGGCTAACAGAATAAGATAAACCATCAACTTTCTTCTATGTTAATAGTCGACATACTAGAGTAGAGTAGAACAAGAGCATGAATGAAGAAAAAATACCGATCCCATCCCTTCCTTGCTTTCATGCTTGGGGCGACACAGGCCAAAGTCACCAATCTATTCATTCCATTGCATACTCGATCATGTCATGATTAGCGACTGAAGAGTACAAACATGAAAATGAAGCATACCTTCACTTTCCAATTCTTATCCACGCAAAGATTTGAAGACTTCAAATCACAGTGGATGACGGGCGGGATACAACAATGAAGATAATTCATGCCTTGTGCCTAAACAATGCATCTGTCAGTCAGTCATATAAACAAGTGTTACGTACAACTCTACTTAAATTAAATATGGTGCTTACTATATCCAAGGCCATATGAACATGATGTTTCAAACTGAATCTGACTCTCCTTTGGTGAATTAACGGGAACAAACTTCCACTTCACAAACAATAATTCCATCAAAAGGCTATTCATAAATGTATGAATTTTAAAAATTTAAGTAAATGGGTTGACTTACCGGCAAAGGAACTCTGTAACAATGCATACGTGTTGGGGTGAGGCTACTGCACCCATGAAGAGCAGTATATTTGGATGCCGAAGCCTTTTCATCATAGATACCTTCAATGCAAAACATGCGTATATAAAAGAAAAAAGGAATCAAATTTAAAGGTTAGTTTAATAAATTACCTCCTGCCTAAAGGAAAAGATGAAATCATGTTTAGGAAATAGCTTGAGAGCAACATCCTGCACAATACAAACAACAAGCTAGGTTAGAAGCTGAGAAACGAGTACACCGGCCGGCCATTCACTGTATCAAGGAAGGAAGGAGGAACAGGGAGAGACAAAACATACTGATCCGTACCACACTGCATGATACAGAATCATCCCATATGAACCTACCAAAATAAATGCATGCAATACCATAAGAAAAAAACATATTTTTGTTTATGGAAATGGTAATTGTACCTCTCCCAATACGTTCTCTAATCAGCAGGTCCTCCCACTTGATTTCATATACTTTGTCAAAGTGGCATAAAGGCTGTGGTTGTAAGCAAGAAGAAATCATGTTTTCATGTTGTTGATCAGTTTGGTATACCCAATGCCAAAGGGAACGAGCTGCTGCTCCTTTTGGCCATGAAACTCCTCCCATCCATGCAGGTTTTGGAGTGTTGATGCACAGAACCTCTGATGGAGCGGTAGTAGGTGCACCGAGTTGGGGCTCCGGGACTATTTCTGGAATGGGGTTGGAATGACGCATATGCTTGTCAAGCCGATGATTGTGCCATTTGATCACGAAGGGGCCTGGTAGAACTGAAAGAGACGAATCTTTCCCCTTTCTTATTGAGAAGAACAAACTCCCCACCATGGGTGGCCCCCTCAAGAAGAATTTGGTGAAGGATATTGTAAGCTATGGGTACATCCTGAGGTCGTACAGTAAGGTCAATAAGATGCTTTCCTAGAGTTTCAGATGCAGTATAACCATACACCTTCTGCCAAGCAGGGTTGGTGTAAACGATGTAAGCTCTGGAATCGGTTATATGGATTGGCTCATTGATTGACTGCAGTATATTGAAATAGTGAGCTTCTTCTTCTGGTAAGCGAGATATGTTGATGAGCTTTTGTTTGAGGTGAGCATGGGAATGTTCAAGGTCTTCAATCCGCCTCAACAGGTGCTCAACATGATGATGATGATCTTCTTCTTCTTCTTTTTTGTTGTTGTTGTCCATTATGAGTGTCCCCCCAAGAGTAGCAGTTAGTTAATAATATATAATAATATATGTAGACAACACGTACAAAAAGACACGTACGGGGGCATGAAGGGCGGGTGTTGTGGATGAGCTGGTGCCTCACAAACCTTTCAAATTAAGTGTTTGTACAATATTTATGTTTCCAAGATCATGAGGCAGCAGCAGCATTTTCAACTTCTTCTGCAATCTTTAAACTCAATTACTAATACTACTAGTCTGAATTATATATCGGTTGTCTGCATGTAAAATCTGACCCAACACATGCATGTTAATTTATTGTTTACATCACCCACCTTCAGTTGTCCAAGTATGAAAACAACAAATACACCCTTACTATTGTTCTGCAGAAGCGTTATATATAGTTATAAATTCAACAAAAGACTTAGGGAACGATAGTCAATTTTACAACCAAAAGAAAATGTAAATTATATATATAATTATACATATACAATTGGTAAATTTTTCTGTGAGAATACTGGTACTGCTTCTTCCTTTATTTACAAATAAACCGTATTCGGACAGGGTACTCATGAACGAACCAGAAACAAAACGCCTCCGATAAGAAAAAGAATGGTGCCGGCGACGTGAGTTTGTGTGTGTCCGGAGACAAAGCAGAGAATGGAATGGAGAAGTGAGGGATTTGTCGGTTTTAGTTTTTTTTTTCTTTTGTAAGATGATCTTGAGGAAGGAGCCCCACTACTTACAGGAATAGGAAAGGGATAGAACTTGCATTATAATTATTTATTTAGATATATTGAAATTAAAAGTTATAACTTCGGAAATTCTGATTAACATCATAAATATTTGTGGTTTTAGGGTGGATGGGGTGGTCTGTGATGGCCGCGACCATCACGACCACCGCCCCCATCAAACTATCACGGGCGCGAGACCAGATTTTCGTGACAACCATAACGGTAGTGAGGGAAGTAATAAAGAGGGTTGTTTTGTTTGGGGATGAAGTGTAATGGTGTATACACCACCCATAAATTTAGTGATGGGTGTGATGAAATGATAAAAATTGAGGTGGTAGAATCTAATTGGGTGTCATAAAACCCACTGTGATGACCGCCCCCCACCCTTATAACGCTTATTCTTTGTGTCTAAACAGCACGTGAGCATGAACGGTGTTTATAGTTGTCAACCATGTCATTTTTTACGGTCTAAAGAAACCAAACATTCGTTCGCTTCCGCCGCCACAACGCGCGGTGGGTATAAAACTAGTTTTAAACAAAAATCAGAAAGCGGCTTGTATGTAAGGGAGAAAGCTAAGAACATCATTCCTACATGCCCCGCCCAGTATTCGTTTTCAACTCAAGTAACCTCAACAAACTTCCACTATAAAAATTAAATAAAAAAATAATAATAATCACCATTATCGATTTTGGTCCACAAAATTTTAAAACAAGGTGTGCAAACGATACTTGATATCAGATCAATAAAAAGCTCGAAACAAGCCAAGCCTTATCAAGCCCGAGCCGAGCTTAAGCTTAAAACAAAGCCCATTTGTTTAGCGAGCCCGTGCAGATCTTAAGCCTAAAACAAAGCTCATTTATTATCGAGGCCGAGCTCGGGTCTAGCATGCGAAGGTCGTCGAGCCTTAGTGTAATATTAGTTTTATTAGTATTTTATAACATTTACCCTTCATTTATAGTGTTTAGTAAACAAGCCAAGTCGGGCTTTTCACTTATCAAGCTCACAAGCCTATTATTTATATTATTTTTATTTAATATATTAACTAATAAATGCCAAATGAACCGAGCATTTATATAGGGGAGGGTTATTTTCAGAACGCTAAATATCGCGAAAACTGTGAAAACAAATGAGAAAACCAATCAAAATCATTTTTTTCAATACAAACCTAATTATAATCAAAATACAACATTAAAAATGAATTTTCTTTCCAAATAATTCATCTTTTCTTGCAAAAATACTTTCAAATTAACTTTTTACACATATGTAAATGAAACAGTTTACACATGTACAAACAGTAAATTTACACATGTGTAAAAACAATTTATTTCCGTAGACGTTTAAATTTTTACGCGTAAATTGTGTTCTTGGGATTGTATTTTAGTAATGAAGATAAGTTTAAAAAGAAATTTTTGATTTGAATGGTTTTAAATGGCGTTCTCGCAGTTCGAATAAAATATAGGTGTTCTCAAATTAACTTTCCCCTATATATATATATATGGTATGGTTCAAATAAGAACCATAGGGTAATTAAGAACCATAAGAACCACTTTTTAGCTATAGATCTTAAGTGGCAAGATTGTAAATAAGTAGAAGTTTATTTAATTGTTTATTTTAATATAGGGGTAAAATTGTATATTTGACTTTCTTATTAATCCCAAATAATTTGCAAGTTACTTTTTTTTGGAGAGTAGTGTTTCAGTGGTAAAATTGTATATTTGATGCACAGAACCTCTGATGGAGCGGTAGTAGGTGCACCGAGTTGGGGCTCCGGGACTATTTCTGGAAATGGGGTTGGAATGACGCATATGCTTGTCAAGCCATGTGCCATTTTGATCACGAAGGGGCCTGGTAGAACTGAAAGAAACGAATCTTTCCCCTTTCTTATTGAGAAGAACAAACTCCCCACCATGGGTGGCCCCCTCAAGAAGAATTTGGTGAAGGATATTGTAAGCTATGAATACATCCTGAGGTCGTACATTAAGGTCAATAAGATGCTTTCCTAGAGTTTCAGGTGCAGTATAACCATACACCTTCTGCCAAGCAGGGTTGGTGTAAATGATGTAAGCTCTGGAATCCGTTATATGGATTGGCTCATTGATTGACTGCAGTATATTGAAATAGTGAGCTTCTTCTTCTGGTAAGCGAGATATGTTGATGAGCTTTTGTTTGAGGTGAGCATGGGAATGTTCAAGGTCTTCAATCCGCCTCAACAGGTGCTCAACATGATGATGATGTTGTTCTTGTTTTTTGTTGGTGTCCATTGTGAGTGTCCC
This sequence comes from Ambrosia x helenae, assembly GCA_030844895.1. Classification (NCBI taxonomy): domain Eukaryota; kingdom Viridiplantae; phylum Streptophyta; class Magnoliopsida; order Asterales; family Asteraceae; genus Ambrosia; species Ambrosia x helenae. The sequence goes on along the minus strand of JAUTDX010001116.1, from coordinate 45,789 downwards.
CCCAAGAGTAGCAGTTAGTTAATAATATATAATAATATATGTAGACAACACGTACAAAAAGACACGTACGGGGGCATGAAGGGCGGGTGTTGTGGATGAGCTGGTGCCTCACAAACCTTTGACATAAAACCAAGACGGAACAAATTAAGTGTTTGTATAATATTTGTGTTTCCAAGATCATGAGGCAGCAGCAGCATTTTCAACTTCTTCTGCAATCTTTAAACTCAATTACTAATACTAGTTTTTTTTTTTTTTGAATAATTTCATCATTAAAACAAAATACGAAATTTACATCACAATAGAAGGTAGACGGGCAACAAGCTGTGCCGCCACCCCTTTCTGAATTGCGTACCCTAGTCTACCAAAGACAAATCCTTGCCCCCCTAGAGATGAACTATTGTTGTGGACGACCCGTTGGACCCTAGTCAAGAAACGAATAGCTTCTGGCGCTAGGGAGCCAAAGGTATCAAAGGCCAAAGGTCTGAATTATCGGTTGTCTGCATGTATTTTATTATATATATATATATATATATATAATATATATATATATATTATATAATATATATATGAGATGGTGTTGTCCTACATGACATGCATAAATGCATTCTCTCTTTTGAGAGTGCCATGTAGGATCCCATGTGAACCAATCAAAAAACAAAAGGGATTGAGTTATTTTAAGGTCATGTGTAAGACCATACGTAGTGGTGGCAAGAATGGGGCGTGAAAGGGCAAATTGGCGCCCCAATCACATGCAAACAACCCCCCCCCCCAAGGTTAAAGGGGCGCTAATGAGGGGCAAGCGAAAATATTTGCGTAGGTTAAATTTGGTTCTGGCCAATCAGTGAATGACACGTGACACTTTTTAAAAAAAAAACTAACGGGTGAAAAATGGCAACGGTAAGTAAATATAGCCGTTGGCTATTTTTTAAAAAATAAATTAACTTTTCTACCTATATAAATAAACCTCTCTACCTCTTTCATTTTTCACTACCAATTTTACTCACCTTCACCAAATTTTTTATAAAATCCCACTAAATCATCAATCAAAAACCACTAGGTCGGATTAATGGCACCGTAGACTAACAACGAGCAGATCCAGTTGATGAGGGCCTGGATCAATGTCAACGCGAATCCGTCAAGCAACGCGAATCCGTCAAGCAATAGGTGGGGTTTTTGGCGCAATGTGTTGGATGAATATAATCGAATTAGCCAAACAAACAATCGCAACATTGATGAGATCGCCCATAGGTGGTCTCTCATACGCAATAACTGTACGAGATGGAACACCCTCTATGAAGCCACGATTGAGGCGAACCATGGCATTAGCCCAAAAATGGGAATTCAGGTCACAAACGACATTTATCGGGAGCAGTTCGGAACCGACTTCGCCATCGCCAATGTTCAATCATTGCAAATGATTCGTCGTTTTATTGTTTAATTATTAACGTAATTTTTTAACGTTTATTTTAGTTAAATATTTAAATTATATACTAGTTTTCTTATTTAAATTTAAAAAATATATATATAAATTGGCATGTGGCCCACATGCCACATGTCATAAAATGCCCCACTCCAAATTTCACCCACCGCTACACCCTTTGCCCCTTTAATGCCCCTTTCACCCACCAAATTGGGCCCACATGCCACATGTCAAAAAAATGCACCTTTAATGCCCCTTTAACCCACAAATTTCACCCACCACTACACATGGCCTAATGGTGGTGAAATTTGGTGGGTGAAAGGGGCGTTTTTCGACACGCGCCAATGTGGGGTCACTTGGTGGGTGAAAGGGGCTTGAAATGGGCAAGGGGTGTAATGGTGGGTGAAAGGGGTATTTTTTTTTTATTGGCTATTTTTTTAAGCATCGTGCCACGTGGCGGCCTATGATTGGCCCAATCCAAATTTGGCCTATGCGAAATTTTTGGCGTGGGAAGCTTTAACGCCCATTTAGCTAGGAGGGGGCGGTGTAGCTGGGTGAAAGGGGCGTCAATTGCCCCCTTTAACGCCCAATTCACCCATCACTACAGATGGTCTAAGAAAAAAGAATTTAAAATCAAATTTAAATTTTTTCTCTCTCATGTTTCCTCTCATAATTTTTAAACGTTAATATCTTTTATATACGAGAATTTTTAAAGAAAAAATTACACCAAATTAACGAGTGTTTTATTATCTTTCCAACGAGTACCATAGTGTTATATAAAAAATGGAGAAGAAAACGATTATTTTTTGTGGAGTTTCGTTCATACAGGAAAAAAAACACAAAGTGTTCAGGTTATTCATCAATCATGTTTTTTTTTTAAACTAGGTTCTTATCTACGATGTTTAAATTCAGCCCAATCGTCATGCTATCATTGGAATTTTACTCATCTAATGATGGATAGGTATCAGTGGCGGACCTAGAAATTTTTTTTATGGGGTGCGGAATCTTTAAGCCCCTAAGTTGTTTATCCATCATGTGGCCCGGGTCGGGTGACTCATATACCAAAAATAATAATACTAAAATTATGTAATCAACAAACGGAAACTAAAAGCCAAAAGTAATTTAAATGTCGTTACATATGCACAACAAAATTTTAAAATCTAAAGTTATGGATACATCTCGGCGAATCGTAGTAGTTTTGGCATCAAACGCACCAAAATTATCACAAGGACTCAAGCTATTAATACAAACAAGTCAGATGTTACCTCGTTAAAACGGTTTTCAAATTCTTGGATTTACACATCTAGAATCGAAACGAATAGTTAGATTCATTTGAATTACCTACACTAGACTATAGTCTCACTCATTGTACTTGATCTTATCTACATAAAATTTTATTAAACCTTATAAAAAAATAATAGACAATAAACTAAATGAAAAGACAGGTAAAATAAAGTAAAAATAAATTAAATAAAAAGAAAAGCATATTGAAAGTTAACGTGACTTTGCCTATCATCATACTTTTACATATTTTAACTTCTTGCACTAAAAAAAACAAATAGCTCATCTTCTTCACACAAAATTAATAGAGACCTGCAACCTTTCCACCAAGTCCTTACTCGCCAAAAAAAAAGCGAAAAATATATACACACCAACCTTTCTACCAAGCGTAGGGATCGCGGATTTAGCTTCCAGGTTTATAAAGGGGGAGAGGAAGGCTTGTTTCCTTCCTTTTCCACGGTTTCAAAAATCCAAGGGGTGCGATAAAATTTTTTTATGGGTGCGAATAGGATAAACGCGTATATATAAACACTAAAAAAAATCCCAAGGTGGGCGCCCGCACCCCTTGGGGTGGGGGTGGGTCCGCCAATGATAGGTATACTTCATCAAGAGAAGCTAGGATAAATAATCACGCAACACTGCAACACATGGTGTCACCTTATAGCAAGATTATTTTTTTATTTATTTAATTACAAGAGTAATGATTATTACTATTAGTAATAATAGTATTATTAGAATGGTTATATTTTTCAACCCGAGGACGCTACCGGGATAAAAGCTAGATATTTGCTCAAAAACTCTAAAATCTGACCCAACCCATGTTAATTTATTGCTTACATCACCTTTAGTTGTCCAAGTATGAAAACAACAAGATGCGCCCTTACTTTTCAACCAATGAAAATCATAATCATCATCATCAACCCGATTGGTGCATGTATCCCCAGCAAGGAAAGGTGAATACATGGTATGATGCCCCGGCAAGGAAAGGAAGACGGTCGACGCAAGGAGAGACTTCGAAACAGAAAGATCAATCGGTAGCAAATTAAGTATTTTGTGTCCAATCTTCTGGGAGGGTGTGCATCCTCGGATTTAGTGGGAGTGTTGAAGGGTTTCGGTAACATTCAGGCAACGTATATTGCAAGAAAGTTCGACAAACTCGGTAAGCGTTTCGGTTTCGTTTCCTTTGTTAATGTGAGGATCCGGTGGGGTTAGAGGCTGATATGAAGGATGTATGGAACGGGTTGTATAAATTGTTTATTGCCTTGGCTCGGTTTGTGGATGGGGAGAAAATAAATTGGAAGGGCGGTAAACAATGGTTCCGGTGAATGAAGTGCAGGAGAAGCCGGTTCAGGTTAATGAGGGGTGGATATGGAAGCTAAGGGTGATGATAATTTGGCTGGAAAAAACAATGGAAGGGGACGTTCGTTTAGAGACACGTTACTGAACATAGAGCCAATGCAATCGGATACTATTATGGAGATGTTTGTGGCTTCGACGGTCAAAGGGAAACTTCTGTGGGATGGTGTGGTGCCGTGGGTAGGGTGTTGGATTTCCAGAAATTGGCTAAACTGCGAGTTTGGTTAGACTTGATTGGTCATGATAAGGTGGGCATACGCTATGTTGGTGGGCTGTGGGTTACTTTGGTATTTGATTCGGACGTCTGCATGGAAGGTTTTTTACGTACAAAAGACGTTTGGAAGGTTTGTTTTGAAAGTTTGGAGGCTTGGGCTAGTCAAGTGATCCCGAGTGAACGTGTGGCATGGCTAAAGATCTATGGTTTACCGGTTAGTCTATATGGTAGCAAAGTGGCTAACGACATTAGAGCGAAATTTGGAGAGGTGATTCAGAAGGAGGAAGTGAATGATTCGATGGTGGATTTGTCATTTGTTATGGTTGGGATTTTATGCGATTCGGTACAAAGGATAAATCGGGTCATTAATGTTACATGGAGGGATCAGAAGTTTGTTGTGTTAGTGAAAGAGGAGGGTGGGGACTGGGTGCCGGAGTGTTTGGAGGACTCCTATGCTTGTTCGGAGGATTGTAGCAGTATGCATGTAGAGGAAGATGTGGTGGAGCCGAGTATGGGTATGGAGGATAGGAATGTTTTAGTTGATGAGGATCATTCTCATGTGGTTGATGTGCAGGTTGGTTCCACTGAAGCTGTTTTGGGGGCCGACATTCCTTTGGTTCAAATTCAGTTGGAAAAGGAATCGTTGGTTAATCATTCTTTGGAAATGGCGGTTTTGAGGTTTCGGTTGCTAAGTGTAAGAAGGCGAAAGGTTTTCCAAAAAAAGCGAGGGCTCAGAAGTCTCCTTCACCGACTGGACAGGAGAGACCGAAAAAACGAGCTAGGGAAGGGAGGATCCTTATGATATAGATAGATTTACTTGGGCGATTAATGGTGTAAGACCCTAACCCGTAATCACGTGATCAACGCCTAATCATACGGTTTTGACTTTACGTAAAACCACTCCCGATTAAAACTTTTAAAATTATGAGAAACATAAACCGTTGTGATCAAATACATATCCCAAAAATTTATACACTTTAATAGTTAAAACATATACTAAGATTTTGCGTTTTATCGAGAGTTCCTTGAATTCTAATGCGGAAGCTTGATGAGTGTTCGGGTGTGTTCGGTTCTTCTCGCGACTCGATCCTTGCTCCGGGATTTCCATCAAAGGCATACCTAGCACCATTACATAGATAATGGTTAGTTGTGTTGATAATAACACCTTTTAAATAGTTAACACGTTGATACGCGTCAAAACGGAACGAACGAGTTTGGAATACAAAACAAATATTTTGGGATACATTCCGCCGTAAGCTACGCTTCCAACGTAAGCTACGTTGTTCACTGGATAAAATTTCCTGAGAGGGCCTGGCGTAAGCTACGCTGGCCACCGGACAAATTTTGCGAGAGGTCCTGACGTAAGCTACGCTGGACACTGGACAAATTTCCTGAGAGGGCCTGACGTAAGCTACGCTGCCAATGTAGCTTACGTTGGCCACTGGCTGAAAACTCATTGTTTCTACTTGTTTTTCCCCACTTTTAGCATCTCTTTTACTTATGTTCAAAGCCATTCCGAGGGACACTTGGGGACTCATTGATACCATATTATAATGCTTATAAGATACCATTTCTCAAAATCAAATACTCCTTTGTTCGGTTATTCAATGCTTATGTTGTTTTTACCCAAATCGACCCGTTAAGGCCATAGATTATACAAAGCTTTATTTGACCATTCAAAAGACATGACAGTCATATTGTCAACCCATTGAACACTTGTTTAACTAAAAACATCAACTGATTTGTTTCATTAAGATCCGGTTCTTAGATTTAACCTTTAGTAAATCTTTAAATTCCCAAAATGCCCCTTATGGCCAAACCTTTCCATTTAGCCATCCATGGTGACACTTCTTGTTTCAAATCCATTATTTTTGACTCAATGACTTGCTTAAAACCCCCTAAGTCCTTCCGGACTTAGATTGTCACCATTTCTCAATATTTCTCTTATTTAGTCGATTCTGAGCGCAATAACGCACATTAGACATAGTTATGGAAATAACTTACTTGATTGACACCCACACTTCATGTGAGTAGTTTTAGTACCCATGTTGCTTTGCCCGAAGTCGTTTATTTAGCTACGGACTTACCGGGTGGCCTTGACCCATATCCATACCTTGTGCTCGTCCTCCATGATTCTTGGCATCAAGTGCCCATTCTAAAAATGCATTTACCTGCATGCTTTCTAGATTGACAAACATTAAGTTTATCGAATTCAAATGGTAACACTTCGCCATTTGATACGTTTAACCTCATGAATCTTAATTCTTTGGAATACAAGCATCATGTGTTGGACTCAAATGATAAGGGCTTCACCATTTGACCCGTTTAGACCCATAGTTCATGATGCTATGTTTTCCAAGCCTTATCTATGGTTCAAGTGACACAAGCTTGACCAATTTAACAACATACTTAAAGACTTCATTTAAATGTTTTCATTCGGATTAAAGCATCATTCCTCGCATATCATTTTTAATTAACCCGTTTGATGAATTTTACCATTCGGTCACAACTCATTATCTCGATTAATGTCATAAAACACATTTTGTTATGAGTGCGGATAAGGCAACCCACTTCCTAAATTCCACCCCTTGGGGTTTACCTTTATCACATACTTAAGATTTAAGACTAGTGTATACAACAATTAAGCTATGCTATAGTCTAATGGTGTAAGTAAAACTTACATTGTATTCATTCTCATTTCCTTGCACTTTAGGCTCGTATCCACTTGACCCGTTTTGCACGTTGATCCATTCCATCCAAGCTTGCACCTAGCTTGACAAGATCAACCTTATCTAAACTCATAAGGTTAATTAAGTTAGTCATCATGTCCAATACCTAACACATCTTGTAAGTTTATTCACACCATTACATCACTTTCCCAATCATCGTTGGGCTATATTTTCATGTATGGTGTGATCCATCTTTTAAACATGTGTTTCACGTTTTATATACGGGTAATTCCATGATTACCCAAATCTAGTTATCACCTCAATTTGCAAACAAGACTATTGAGGCGTTTCATCAAACACTTGGTGTGCACCCACCAATTTGTTTAGTTTTAAAAGCTCAAGATTAGCCAAAACATAATCATTTGTCTAGTCATCATCATAATTCATTATTTGGACCATTTTGCCTAAATTTCCCATATTAACAACTCCTAAGAGTCAACTAGATCACTAAACATAGAGGGTTTCAACCTAGAGGTAAAACCCTAAATTTTACCCGTTAACATACTCATATGAACATAACCAACTTCACATGAAGAATGTGATTCATAACCAAATTAGATATTATTGAGGCTCCCTAAAGCTAGAGAAACCTCCTACAACTTAGAATCTCACGTTTCTTACAAAACCCTAGATTTTCACCATGATTAAAAACGAGTATAGCATCAATTTCTACCAAATAAATGGTACCTTGATGATCATTAGGTCTTAGAAGACCCGTTTCTTGCTAATGCACTGAAAATCCCCTTGCTTTGGCTTGGATTCAAGCTCATTATTGAGTTTAGGGTTTGGTTGGGTGAAGGAGGTGATCTCCTGATGTTGGAGTCAACCAACACACAGAAGTGTGTGTGTTTTGTTTTTATTAAATTTTATTAATAAAACTAGTTTTGCCACTTTGGCAACTATAGTCCTTCCAATAATCCCCGAATGTCATATTCTTATGAAACTAGTTATTCAAGATAGTTTTCTTATACTATTAGCTCGTTTATAAGATTAATAACATTAACTAGATTATTTCTATATTATAACATAATCCGTGTTCTTTCTTTGTTCGATCCTCCTTTTATTAATTTTGCTAATCACGTCTAATGGCATAATTAGACGAACGAATGGTTTTGGGCGTTACAAATGGGGATGGGAAGGATAAAAGTGTTCAAGTAGAGCAGACCTTGGGTATGGAAGGACCGGTTGAAATGGAGACTTATGGAAGGGAGGAGGAGGTTCGGGTGATTCAAGAGGAGATTATTGCTAATGAAGTGGTAGGTGAAGTGGTTGAAACGGTGAACCTTGGTAAGGTTTTAGGTGCGGAGGATATCGATAAGTTTGGTGATTCGGTAGCTCATGTTATCCAGGGAGAAGGTTTTCAAGCAGGTTATCAATGAATGTTTTATCATGGAATGTTAGAGGACTGGGTTCGATTGGTAAGAGTACGTGGTGTCGTAAACTTAAGGTGGAAAATGAGATTGGATTTATTATGCTACAGGAGTCACAGTTTGAATCGCTTGAAGGGGTTGATGTTAGTAGGTTTTGGGTTCGGACGAGTTCGAGTATTATTTTGTGGATGCTACGGGTCGCTCAGGGGGCCTCATTTCTTTCTGGAATCCAAAGTTCTTCGTTAAAGAGGTTGTTAGGAAAGAAAGGAATGTGTTATTTATTTTCCGGATACTTGAAGAGTAATGGGAGACGGGTTTCTTGTCTGAACGTGTATTGCCCTCAATGAATTCAAGACAAGAGAGAGGTTTGGGAGCTTTTGAAAGGCTTGATTTCGGTAGACGGTGGGTATTGGATTGTGGGGGGGATTTCAACTGTTAGAGACCACGATGAGCGAAGAAATTCTAGATTTGATGTGGTTTCCTCGAACGAGTTTAATGAATTTTTAGATATCGCGGGATTGTTCGAGTATAGCCTCGAGGGCCGAAAATTTACTTACTTGGTAGGAGACAAGCTTAGCCGAATTGATAGAATTTTTGTCGATTGGACGTTTTTTAACGAGTGGCCGAACGCGGAGTACTGGGTGTTGGATAGGGGTGGCTCGGATCATTGTCCGTTATTGTTGAAGATTGAATCTCGGAACTTTGGAGCCAAGCCGTTTAAGTTTTTTAATTCTTGGTTTCAAAGAGATGGTTTGGATGAAGTTGTAAAGAGCTCGTTGAAGGACCTAGCATTCGATGGAGATCCGGACGTGGCTTTGTTGAGGAAGTTTAGAGTTCTTCGAGCTAATATTAAGACTTGGATACAGAAGGTGAAGGCTAATGAATTGATGGAGGAGAATTGTTTGAAAACTGAGGTTAGTGATTTAGAGTTGATTCCGGAGTCTAGAGATTGGACCGAAGAGGAGACATGGGTTTTCGAGGAGGCGAAGAGTCGTTTGAAGCAATTGGAGTTCTTGAAGATAAAGGATTTGAAACAAAAATCTAGAGCTCGGTGGGCTAAAGATGGAGACGAAAACTCAAGACATTTTCACGGTTCGATTAATAGTAGAAAAGTGTCGAATGGTATTATGGGTTTGTCTATAGATGGGGAGTGGATGACTAGGCCAAAGCGGTTAAAAAGGAGGTTCTTCGGTTTTTTAGAAACAAGTTTGTGGAGGAATGTCCTATTAGACCAAAACTTAATTGTTATGGTTTGAAGCTGCTTCGTGATGATGATGCGGCTAATCTTATTCGACCGTTCGAGGAGAAAGAAATAAAGGAAGCGGTTTTTCAATGCGGTAGTGATAAAGCTCCTGGTCCTGACGGGTTCAATTTCCGGTTTATCAAGAGGTACTGGGAGGTATTTTCTAATGACTTTGTTCTTATAATGAGGCATTTTGCAGATACAGGGAACATTAACCGTGGAGTCGGGTCTTCTTTTATCACTTTAATTCCTAAAGTGAAAGATCCGGTCAGTTTAGGGGAATATCGCCCTATTAATTTGATAGGGGTGGTGAGCAAGGTGATATCTAAAGTCTTGGCTAATCGGCTAAAGATGGTCATGGATAGTATTATTAATGAGAATTAGTTGGCGTTTGGGGCGGGTAGGTATATTCTTCATGGCCCGTTACTAACTAGTGAAGTGCTTTCATGGGCTAAGAGGAGTGGGACCGAGTTATCCTTATTTAAGATTGATTTTGAAAAAGCCTACGATAATGTGAACTGGACTTTCTTATTATCGGTTATGCAACAGATGAGGTTTCCGGAGATGTGGTGTCGATGGATTGAGGGTATTTTAAAATCAGCTCGTTCTTCGGTTCTGGTTAACGGTTCGCCAACTTTCGAGTTCAATTGTGGGAAGGGTATTCGTCAGGGGGACCCTATATCGCCATTCCTTTTTATTATAGTTATGGAAGCTCTCTCGCGTATGATAAAAAAGGCGTGTGATGTTGGGGTTTTTTGTGGGGTTGCTCTTCCTAGTGATGGTCCGGTTATTTCTCATTTACTGTATGCGAATGATGCTATGGTAATGGGAGTGTGGTCAGAAGAGAATTTTGGTTGTCTTAGACGTTTGTTGCGTGTCTTCCACATGTGTTCGGGTCTTAGAATTAATATTCATAAGTCTACGTTATATGGTGTGGGAAAGAGTGTAGAAGAGGTGGGGGTTAAGGCGAGTGGGATGGGGTGTAGGGCATGGATTACGCCATTTATTTATCTTGGGATTCAAGTTGGCGCAAATATGAGCAAGATTAATAATTGGGAGCCGGTGGTTAAAGTTTTCAAAAGCAGGTTGACGAGTTGGAAAGCGAAGGTGTTGTCTATTGGCGGCAGGTTAACTTTTATTAAGTCGGTCTTGGAGAGTTTACCTTCTTATTATTTCTCATTATTTAAAGCGCCTATAGGAGTTATTAACACTTTGGAAGGGTTGATCAAGAGGTTCGTTTGGGGGGGGGGGGGGGTGATGAGGTTAATAGGAAAGTTCATTGGGTGGGATGGGATATGGTGACTAAGCCCATTAACCAAGGTGGATTGGGTATTTGGAAGCTTATAGATTGTAATAATGCCTTTTTGGTGAAGTGGTTGTAGTGATATCGACATGAAAGTGTATCGATGTGGAGAAGAGTGGTGGACGCTATTCATGGGTCCAAGAGGAAGTGGGATGCTTTTCCACATAGCTCTAGATTCTCTGGTACGTGGACAAAGTTGGTTAATAGTAGGGTTCAATTAAAGGTGGGAGGAGTTAGTAGTGTGGATATGATTCGGGGGAGACTTGGAAACAGAGAGGAAATTCGATTTTGGATAGATGCGTGGGCTGACCAGAAGCCGCTTAAATGTTTATTTCCGGACTTATTTCGTTTGGGTAAAGATAAGTGGTGTAAGGTTCGACATCGGCTTAGTAGAGGTGAAACTGGGCTGGTGTTGCGATGGAGTTGGAAGATGAGGCCCAATTCAGTTGAGGAGGCCCAACAGTTGGCGGCTTGTGAGTCTTTGGTTGGGAATCAATCGCTGGGAACACATAGGGATGGCTGGGTTTGGAGTAGCGGTTCGGCTGCTCCTTTTTCAGTTTGTGAAGTTAAAAAATGGATGTCTTCTAGTTTGTCCAATTCCATAACCGAAAGTTATACATGGAGTAAATGGTTACCTATCAAATGCAACGTTTTCATGTGGAGGATGCTTATGGATAGGATTCCGACTAAGACCGCGCTTGTGAGAAGAAATATAAATGTTGGAAATTCGGTTTGTAGTTTTTGGCAAATGGTGTTTGGAATGGGATCGCTAGTTGGGTGAACCTTCCTTATTTTTATTTCTTTTTGGTCAATGACATTCTAAAGATTGTTTCGAGTTTGAAGTGGTCGGGGGTCAAGAAAATGGCGCTGCAAGGTATTATGGTGTTAACGTGCTGGCGGATCTAGAAGGCAAGGAATGAGAAGATATTCAAAGACAATAGCAGGAATGTGGCTGAAATCGTTTCGGATATTAAAGCTTTGGGTTTCATTTAGTTTTCTAATAGGTGTAAAAAGGGTACGGTGGGTTGGAACGATTGGAAAAAAATTTAGTTTTGAAATGATGTAATTGGTTGTAGTGGGGCTCTCTGTCTTGGAGATCCCCCGTCATTTTTATTGCGGTTTATGAAATTTGCCTTTCAAAAAAACCAATGAAACAAACAGATTAATAATTTACACGAAAGCACCAGAATATGTGTCTAATTACACAAAAACACATCATGAATTTTGTGTTCAGGAGAGTTATTCCTTTTTTCTACCTATATTAATATTAATTCATTTATTTAAAACACTAGATTATACCCCGGGAATGTCCCGGGGTTGAGAAATCTATTATGACATATCAATTTTTCATATGAAATAGAATGATGCGCTTTACAGTAGTTACATGCAGGAAAGCTTCGGGTAACACCTAAACAAAAACAATTAACAATGTCTCCCTAATGTTAACGCCTATCCTTAAACAATGTATAACTTTATTATTAATACCTAACCTAAAACAATGTACAACTCTAATGCTAACATATTTACTGATTTGAAAATAATTAGTGACTTAAAAAAAGCATAACTCGAATATCAATATTCAATACCTAACCTAAAATAATGTATAACTCTAATATTAACACATATCATAAAGGCTAAAAAAATGCATAACTCTAATATCAATATTCAATACCTAACCTAAAACAATCTATAAATCCAATGCTAACACCTAATACTTCAAACAAAAAATAGTCGTTTTTTCCTCCGTTTTTATATAGCACTATGGTACTCGTTGGAAAGATAATAAAACGCTCGTTAATTTGGTGTAATTTTTTTCTTTAAAAAATCTCGTATATAAAAAATATTAACGTTTAAAAATTATGGGAGGAAACATAAGGGGGAAAATCTAATTTTGTTTTTAAATATTTGTTTTCCTAAAATCACTTAATCTAATTTTGTTTTTAAAAATTTGTTTTCCAAAAATTAACAATTTTGTTTTTTAAATTCTTTTTTTTCCTAAAATATCTCAATGCCACATGGGATGACACATGGCACACTCAAGGGAGAGAATGCTTCTTTGAGTGCCATGTCATTAAAATGGCTTTGGTTTATTATATGTATAGATATGTAATCTTCTAATTATTTTCTTTCAGTTTTGTTAGCAACAATGAATCACTAACTCGTTTTGTACCCGTGTCACTCTTCTCTTAGAGTTAAATGTCATTTTCGTCCTTGAGGTTTAGCACTTTTTGCTAGTTTCATCCAAAAGTTTATTTTTTGCTCATCTGGATCCAAAGGTTTTCAAATTCTTGTTCATTTCATCCAACTCGTTAACACAGTTAGTCAAAGTCAGTTAAGTGAAGGGCATTTTTGTCAATTCGTCTTTTTTTAATCCCAACCCTATTTAACTCACACACAAACAGTGCTTCACCCCCAATTCATCTTCTTCCCTTCTAATGTCAAGAAACCCTAATCAAACAAAACTCTAAATTCAACTTTTGAATTCAGAATTATTAGTGTTTGTTCATGTAACTAGTATTTTACACGTGTCGCGCGTTGCGGCGACAACTTGATTTTTGCAAGACTTTGTTATATGCGTGACATGCGAACATATCATCATTGTACTAAGAATAGCACAACTGCATGCGGAATGTTAACATACCTAAAGCGCATTACGATGCATCATAAATGGTGTTCACACCATTCAAGGCTCTGCTATTCATCATAACCAGGGGCGAAGCATCTTGGGGGCCGGAGGGTGCCCCGGCTTACACTGGTTTTTTTTGCGCAGTAGTAGAATTTTGCGATTTCCGTAGGTTATTTGTGTGTGGGTTAAGTCCGTCCCACACCGATTAAATATTCCGCCCACTATTGATCGGAAAAAATTTACTCCGGCCCCTACCAATTCAAGAACCAAGCGTCGCCACTGATCATAGCCCGGATATAATTTAGCTATTTCAAGATACAAAAATATTTAGTAACAAAGAATTCAATATACAAAAGTATTTAGTAACAAAGAAAATAAGCAAAGACCACGTGCATATAACTAGGGGTGTTCATCGGTTCGGTTTACGGTTTATTTGGTTTATTCGATTCGGTTTATTCGGTTTTCAAAATTTTGTACCTCAAACCAAAAACCAAACCAAACCAAATTATGAATATGAAAACCAAACCAAATTCAACCAAATTGAATTCAGTTCGGTTTCGGTTTAAAACCAAACAAACCAAATTCAACCAAACAAACCAAATTGAAACGAAGTTTTTTTTTTCTCTAACTTATATACCTATATGTTCCAAAATCCGAAAAGAAAGTTTGCAATAAATATAAACCAAAAAATCAAATCACGCAAACAGAAACATCATAAAATTAGAAATAGTAACATGAACCCTAGTTTACTAGTTTATACTCATATTATTACCTCTATAAATTGGTGGGATTTATTTATTTTGGGTTGGGTTTATTATTTTGGGCTTATATATTATATATGAGTTATTAAATATTATTATTTTTATTTAATAATTAATTATTTTACCGGTTTATTCGGTTATCCAAATAAAAAAAAAATGTAGAACCAAAAACCAAACCAAACACCGAATAAGCAATTCGGTTTCGGTTAAAACCAAACCAAACACCAAATTCGTTGTTCGGATTGGTTTTTTCGGTTACGGTTACGGTTCGGTTTTCGGTTTTTATTTGGTTTGCGGTTTTTCTGAACACCCCTGCATATAACTAAATTGATATAAAGCAAGCACTTATATTACTAAATTATTGTTTCAATAAAATAAAGCAAGCACCTTGAATGGGTACACTGCTAGAAGAAGAACCGCCTAGAAAGAAAAAAAGGAAAGGCAAACCGCCTAGAAAAATAGAAATGGAAAGCGACGTTTAGCAACAGTAAACTCGTCTCACACAAAATTTTACCAATTGTATATATATATAATTGGAGATCCAACCCCTCTCGAATCCAGCCAACTATCCTTTGTTTACTGTTTTTAATCTAATCAAATTTCCAGGTTCTGTTAGATACCTGTTAAGTTGATGATAACTGGACATTTAAAATATATTGGAGCCTTTAGCAAAATGTTATTTTGCTTATTGTTCCCCCCGTCGAAGATATTGCTAGTAAACTTTTGCATTTTATACCCTTTCAAATGCAACTGCAGAATCCATTTTGTACCCTTTCACCGCCGTTAGGCACTTAGGCCAATAAAGTTATATTTTTTTTATGAACGATGAAATGACTTTATATTTTAGAGCACTGTTGCATACCCCTTGGGTGTTGGAAATTGCAAAATATGTTTTGAACTTTTATAGTTTGTTAAAGGCTAAAGCTATTGCCGAATGACAAACTGGTTCTCAAAGGTTTAGTGTTTTTCTTTTTTGGGAACTTTTTGGGGGGTTTTATTGTGATAATTGTGAACTAAGATTTGTGGGTTTTTTTATTATGATTGGTGAGGAGGTCAAGGTTGAAGAGGGGTGGGAGGTGAAGGATGTCTGGTTGGTGTTGTTGGGTGGTGAGGGGTAGGGTGAGGAGGAGGAGGAGGAGGATGGTGGTGGTGGTGGTGGTGGTGGTGTGTGGTGGTCACAGCATGATGGATTAAAAAGACGAATTGACAAAAATGCCCTTCACTTAACTGAATTTGACTAACTGTGTTAACGGGTTGGATGAAATGAGTAAGAACTTGAAAACCTTTGTATCCAGATGAGAAAGAATAAACTTTTGGATGAAACTAGCAAAAAGTGTCAAACCTCATGGACGAAAATGGCATTTAACTCCTCTTATCTTCATTTTCTCTAACTATTGAAACCCCATATGGAGTTAACTTTTAACGTATTCATTTATCCTTCCAAGATCAAGAAGCAGATTAAGGTGCATGTTGCTGGTTCATATTAACCCAACTAGATCATGCGTTTTTATGATCCCTTTTTGCATACAAAAACTTCCTCTGTCTGCAAAATTTTCAGCTTAACTAGTATTTCTTGGAATGTTGGACGGGACTTGTAACCCCCAAATCTATATTTGTCACTTTTATTAACTAATATTGCAACGTCCCTAATTTATACAGTTGATATTGATGCTTAATAATGTTTTATAATTAATAACAGTACGCTAATTAGTCATGTCGAATTAGCGAATAAAACCGAACCATTATCGATTATAGATAAACAAATTTAGCTAGTATGATAGTGAAACCTAATAGGTGGGTAAAAGTACAAAACTTAAAAGCCTAGTGACTTGATAATTGCTTAGTGTAAAATCTGAAACATGAGGAGTTTTATGTGACAAGGGACAAAAGAGGGGGTATAATGTGGAGGAGAGCCAAAAACCCCAAAACAAAAACAAACGTACACAACTCTCCTCCTCTAACCTCAATCCTTTCTCACATAAACACTCCTCAAGGCTGAATCAAGGAAGTTAGATGAGTTAATTGCTGCATGTGGGTGGATTAAGATCATCTAAAGTGTAGTAAGTAATAATATGCCCTTCAATTTCGTTTGTGGTTGAGTTTTATGCTCATATGTGATAGATGAGATTCTGGGTATGTGATCATTGTTGAAATTGAAGTGTGTTAATGATTCTATAGGGTTGTAGGATCATAACCTTGCGAAAATCACCCTGGATTAGTAATGTATTATGATCATATGTAAGCATTAATCGATAGTTTTTTTATTATTGTACAATATTTTCATTAAGTGATAAACCTTACCCGACCTGAAGCGTCGAACCAACCCGAAACTTTATCTTATCCATTCATATGTAGTTGGATTATCTAAAAATAATGAACCCACTGAATAAAATTCCTAGATCCGTCACTGTTTGGTGGCCATCTTCCATTGAAATTTGAGAACAACTTCGCCGTTTAGTCTGTTTGTAAAAGCACATTTTTAATAATTATGAGCTATATATAATGCCTTTCGTATATGAAATGATTTTACAATGTAAAGTCAATGAAATGAAAATGCCAATTTTGTCAGTTTCATGACCTTTAATTTTGTATATTTATTATGGTCCACAAGCCTTTTAGCCAATAGAGTCTCATCTCCACAGTTTTTCATGTGTACAGTCTTTAGCATTGATTGTTAACTTGATGCACACAAAATTATAAAAAAATACTAGTGGGAATGCCCGCGCGTTGCAGCGGGTGTCACGACTGATATCTGATTCAATTATAATTTATATTACGAACCACAATCCATTACGGGTTTCTAACATTTTATTTGATTCAATAAAAAATAGTCGTAGAACCTATAGATCCGCTTGGATGTATAAACCCCAAAAATATTCAATATCTGTTGAAAAATAGTAATAGAGTTTTAGTCATTAACAAATAGATTTGAATCTGTTTCATTCATTGATGGATAGAATAATATTATGAAATAGGGGTTATTAAAATAAGCATATGATCTAAATCAGGTTAAGAATAAATATTAGCAACTCGAAGCCTTGGTCCAAAATTGTAGGCTTGTAAGGCTTGTTGGATGTTGTAACTAACTAACTAATACAAACAAAATAGTAGACAAGGGTCGCAACTCGCAAATAATAATTTCCTTGTTCTTTTTCAAAACTGATGCTTTGATACCAACTTAATACCAACAAAATGTATAGTGTTAGTGATATAAATGAAATTACATTACCTAAGTCAGTGTGCCTTCAAGAGACAAACGTCTCCACACCTATGATGCAAGATGTTGGGGTCCTCCAAAGTCAAGAGTCCAAGCAGTTTCTCCAGTTTCTCCTATTAGTTTCCTTTTAAGGTATTGATGTTTTCCACTACTGGAGAACCTATGATATTCCCCAACTCTTTACAATCAAAACCCAAGTCGTCTCACCCACCCATTTTGTCACATCTATCATTTTTTCCCTCAAAAACTTGTGCTGCAAAACGAAATATGAACACTAATTGATCAATTCAATTTTCATACTAAATATGATTTTTTTCTATAACTAAAAACCATCACCATCATATTTGTACCTTAAATGTAGTCCTAAATCTATTTCAGGCTGCATAAAGCCTCTTAAACTGTTTGTTAAAAAAAATTATAATACAATTGCTATAATGTAGCTTTTATAATAATAGTTGCCATAGTAACTACTTATAAAAATAAATAACAAAATAAAACTACAAATGGATTTGCTTAAGTTTACTTGATATTTAAAATGATACGATAAAGGTTTAATGACTTACATGTGGTGCAGTATCATCAGCCTCCATCTTGTCATAATTAACATCCATGTCTCATTCTGTATGTGTAAGAATTGTCTGTCAAAATCACTAATATAAAAGCAATAACAATCCATTCTTCTTTATCCTTTTCCTTCAAAACACATGGTAAACATTCATCCTTCTGAGTTCACTTGATCACATTGTTGCTCCAACTAACCCTTCCAGGGCCCCAAGTCAACCAACACGGAAAATTCAATAGAGAAATAAAGACCATGAGATGTATAACAAAGTCTGACTGAGGTGTTTGTCCGGGTGACAGGGGTCCAAGAGGCAGTGATGGAGCAATTCCCGAAGGCATACCAAAAGTTTGTGGGATTGCAAACTGAGGTGTTCCATACCACTTGGATTCCCAGGCTGCAAAAGGAAATGCAAACTCCATGTCAACTTTCCTACTTATAATAACCATAATTACAAAATAATGTAAGACCACGAACTCATGAAGTATAGATGCAGAGCATTAGCCATAAAGAAACACATCTTACCATGTAGGGTCCTAATCCTGACATTGGGGGCATTTATGCTCCTCGAGGTTATCTTTATGAAGAAAATAGGAAATAAGTACTCTCTTATCCAAAATATAAATGTAACACTTTTCATGGTTAGATTGTGTTGTGGCCCGCGAGCGACCAAGCGCGAGCGAGCTAACAAGCCACGTGACTCGTGAACACCACGACCCTCATGCGTTAATGGTCCCGCAAGCAAGCAGACGCAAGCCTGCTCTCGTGGGCTAGCGAGGAAACAAAAGGAAGAGTTGCAAGTAGGAACGATGACGCGAGCGAGCAGGCTCACCTTGAGTCACAACAGGGTCAAGTGAGTGAACTCAAATTTTATCCATTGCCATGTCAGCGTCCAGGTGG
This sequence comes from Ambrosia x helenae, assembly GCA_030844895.1. Taxonomy (NCBI): domain Eukaryota; kingdom Viridiplantae; phylum Streptophyta; class Magnoliopsida; order Asterales; family Asteraceae; genus Ambrosia; species Ambrosia x helenae. Next base: position 26,810 of record JAUTDX010001116.1, on the reverse strand, counting down.
CTTGAAATGCTAGGATAACATTAGTGCTCACCTTGAGACACAACACATAGCCTTATCGCAAAAGGCATTGTTGCCTGCGTTTTTTGTAAGTTTCCTGTTCAGGACCAGTTCCAATTTTTCCATTTGCAGTGAGTGATCTTGGTCTAGTTTCATGTCCTTTCAAATAGGCACTTTAGACATTTATTTATACAAAAACAGTCAACCCAAGACATCTGTCATTGCAAACCACCTGCACAAGGACATAAATTAATAAAGGTCAGCACTATTAACTTTTTATTATCTTGGAGGTAACTAACTACTCAAGATATCAAATTCATCAAGTTACTTAGAATTTTATATCTAGCTAGCCAAATGGATATATACACTAAACACCTATAAAATATAGAATTTTAAGAAAAAATTAAAATATAGACGGGTCAACACAGCCCGAACTAAATTACCCTAGGTAGTTAAAGGACCAAGTCGCACTCAAGGCGCAAATGGTGAGCCTGTGTCGCCTAGGTGCAAGGCACTCAAAAGGCGCACGACCAAGACAAGTTAGGCCACGTGTATCCTACGCAATTTATAGATGTTTTAGACTTGTTTAAGGCTGTCTCAGATCGGTTCCAGGCCATGTTTAGCTGTTTCGGACAGGTATCATTCGGATCAGGCTAGGCCGGTACTTCCTGGTTTAGTGGACCTTGCTGCACTCAAGGCAGTTTTAACTACATAGAAATTACATGTTCTGACACGAATTGGTTTCACCCATTAAATACATTCTCAATTTTACAGCTTACCTCTCCATATCCATAACCACCAAGCTCTCTCTTGTTTCTATCGCATGAATACATTCTTCTGTCCATGAAGATAAAGAAGGGACAACAACAGGGCCATGCTCAGAAGTTCCTCCAGTGGCAACACTCTCATAATAAAACAACTGTCAAAATTAAGAATAACGTGAAAATGAATCTGTAATATATGTAGAAGAAGATATTAGGGTTTAACTGTCCAAATATCCACCTATTTCATACTATATAATCTGTAAATTACGAACATAAAACAAAATCAACTGTCTGTATGAACATCAAGGATTCTATGATATCTAGCGAACATAACAACGAACCATTATCTTGATGCGATCAAGAGCTCTCAATGTTTATTTGTCACGTTGAAAACCCCTAAATGGGTCTGTGTTGTTACTGCTGATTGGCGGACTTGATTTCCTCTTCAAATCCAATTAATAATTACCAGCAAAACTATGAAAACATCATATTAATACTATCTAATCTAACACAAACAAGATTTTCAATTAAAATCGGGCCAGAACTTAAGATTAATGATTACCTGCTATGGTGGGTTGAGCGATTCCAAATTTTCAGGCAACTTAATCAAATACTCTATGTCATACCTAATTTTAGTTGCATATGTCATCCTTGGTGGCGCAAAAGAGTATGCAACTGCAATTCAGAAAGAAATCACAACTTTTAATACTTCATTTCTAAGGTATCGAAAAATTAAGTGTTATTCAACTTATATGAGAATTGAAAAAAAAAAAACTAATTGAGGTTAAACAGGTCTCTACAAATATCGATGAAAAAAGATCTGGAATTCTGGATAATCAACTGGAGTTACCGTCAAACATGAGTGTCTCTAAACAGCGTCCATGCTGGAATCGTCTCCCATGGTGGCTGTTATGGTGGCGTAGGGGCGGTGGATGAGAGTGACAGAGGTTTTGGGGAGAAGAGATTTGAAATGTAGAACATGATTGTTCAGTAATGTGTGTGGGTGTGTTTGTAATAGTTGTATGAAGGTGAGACGCTTCATTTGCAGGCTTTAATCACACTAAGCCTTTAATAACACTTATTTAGGTACAATGAAGAGACAAGCAGGTGAAGATGATGAATAACTGAAGTAAGTAAGGGTAGTATTGTAAATTTGTTTTGATATTGTAAAGGAGGAGGATGTTAAAAATGTCTATATTACCCTTCTAAGTGTCTTAATTGTCACAACTATCCCCATAATACCCTTAAGTTTCTTGCTTAAATATGTTGTACATGTTGTTTCTTAAGTTGTACAGAAATACAAATTACCATGTTGTACATCACTCCTCCTTTATAATGTAGTATAGATATATTCCAACGATTATTGGCATGTATTCGACTAAACTTTTTTGGTGAGTGTATCTTTGAAGCTTTTAATTGATGTTCGGTGGTGGTGTTTGGCTTTTTATTAGATGATTAGCTATCAATACTCAATGAACTAAGACCAAGTTTGTCTTTCGCAACCCTACAACAACTGCTGAAGCCCTTTCCAGGTATGTTAGATTTTAATATGTTCTTTCAAGTATTGTGTTGCATGTTTATACATCAAGAATTTCTTATCGTAACAAATATATACTCCTACACGTAACAAAAATTAATATATTTAGTGTATTTTGTTTGTTATCTTACCAATACCGAATCAAACCGATGTCTCGAGAATTTTTGTCGTGAACCGCTGCAACACGGAGGTTGAATACAACTAGTTTAATTAAAGAATAGTGTAAGAGTTAAGTTGGGTTTGGGTTTTAAAACATTGGTTGTGACTAGGTAGGACGTATGATGGTATTAATAATTATATGAAAATAACAACCTCGTTCGTCTTAATTTACAATCAATCCTATGTTATGATGTTGAAGTGAGACATGTTTCTGCAACTCTTTCAAGTCATCCAGTATTTGCTGGAATGTTGGCCTTGAGTCTGCTTCACTGAGAATTAAAACAAGAATACATACAAATAACATTTAACATTATATAGGCATAATAATCTCATGTGGTAAAGAAAGAAAAAAAAGAACCTGCACAAACATCTTTCAATTACATAAGCCCACTGTGGATCCACATCTTTTGGAATATTTAGTCGTTGCTTCATGAACCCCACACCTTCAATAACCTACAACCATCCACATATCATATTCCTTTCTACATGCAACCCAATCTACTTGTATTGTATGTGGAACCGGAAGTGGAACAAAACCTGAATTGAGGTAAGACCATCCCAAGGGATCTTTTCCGTGGTTGTTTCCCACAATACCACGCCGTAGCTGTATACATCCGACCTATACAATGCATAAATAAGTAAACACTGCCTGCTTTCATTTATATCCATCAGAACTAAGAACATGTGAGTATTAACTTTAAAGTTGCTTACTTTTCATCTGCTTCCTCATTACGAAGAACTTCTGGAGCCATCCACTGAGACTAACAGAAAAAGATAAACCATCAACTTTCTATGTTAACAGTTGACATACTAGAGTAGAGTAGAACAAGAGCATGAATGAAGAAAAAAATACCGATCCCATCTCTTCCTTGCTTTCATGCTTGGGGCGACACAGGCCAAAGTCACCAATCTATTCATTCCATTGCATACTCAATCATGTCATGATTAGCAGCTGAAGAGTACAAACATGAAAATGAAGCATACCTTCACTTTCCAATTCTTATCCACACGAATATTTGAAGACTTCAAATCACAGTGGATGACGGGCGGGATACAACAATGAAGATAATTCATGCCTTGTGCCTAAACAATGCATCTGTCGGTCGTATAAACAAGTGTTACGTACAACTCTACTTAAAGTATGGTGCTTACTATATCCAAGGCCATATGAACATGATGTTTCAAATTGAATCTGACTCTCCTTCGGTGAATTTACTGGAACAAACTTCCACTTCACAAACATTAATTCCATCAAAAGACTATTCATAAATGTATGCATTTCAGAAAGTAAATTGGTTGACTTACCGGCAAAGGAACTCTGTAACAATGCATACGTGTTGGGGTGAGGCTACTGCACCCATGAAGAGCAGGATATTTGGATGTCGAAGCCTTTTCATCATAGATAACTTCAATGCAAAACATGTGTATATAAGAAAAAGGAATCAAATTTAAAGGTTAGTTTAAAAAATTACCTCCTGCCTAAAGGAAAAGATGAAATCATGTTTAGGAAATAGCTTGAGAGCAACATCCTGCGTGCACAATACAAACAAGAAGGTTAGAAGGTGAGAAACGAGTACACTGGCCGGCCATTCACTGTATCAAGTAAGGAAGGAGGAACAGGGAGAGACAGAACATACTGATCCGTACCACACTGCATGATACAGAAATCATCCCATATGAACCTCTCCCAATACGTTCTCTAATCAGCAGGTCCTCCCACTTGATTTCATATACTTTGTCAAAGTGGCATAAAGGTTGTGGTTGTAAGCAAGAAGAAATCATTTTTTTCGTGTTGTTGATCAGTTTGGTATACCCAATGCCAAAGGGAACGAGCTGCCGCTGCTCCTTTTGGCCATGAAACTCCTCCCATCCATGCAGGTTTTGGAGTGTTGATGCCCTCTGATGGAGCGGTAGTAGGTGCACCGATTTGGGGCTCCGGGGTTATTTCTGGAAATGGGGTTGGAATGACGCATATGCTTGTCAAGCCGATGATGGTGCCATTTTGATCACGAAGGGCCTGGAAGAATTGAAAGAGACGAATCTTTCCCTTTCTTATTGAGACCACCATGGGTGGCCCCCTCAAGAAGAATTTGGTGAACGATATTGTTAGCTATGGGTGCATCCTGAGGTCGTACAGTAAGGTCAATTATATGTTTTCCTAGAGTTTCAGGGGCAGTATAATCATAGAGCTTCTGCCAAGCAGGGTTGGTGTAAATGATGTAAGCTTTGGAATCGGTTATATGGATTGGCTCATTAATTGACTCAAGTATATTGAAATAGTGAGCTTCTTCTTTTTCTTCTTCTGATAAGCGAGATATGTTGATGAACTTTTGTTTGAGGTGAGCATGGGAATGTTCAAGGTCTTCAATCCACCTCAACAGGTGCTCAACATGATGATGATGATGATGATGATCTTCTTCTTCGTTTTTGTTGTTGTCCATTGTGAGTGTCCCCCAAGAGTAGCAGTTAGTTAATAATAATATGTAGACAACACAAAAAGACTCGGGGGCATGAAGGGTGGGTGTTGTGGATGAGGTGGCGCCTCTTTATTTGGTACCCCACCTCACAAACCTTTCACATAAAACCAAGACGGAACAAATTAAGTGTTTGTATAAAAATAAAAAGCTAGTATAATATTAGTATGCATAAAATAAAGTTAAATGATCAAAGTGTTTGTATTGTAAACAAGTGAAGTGAGCATATTTGTGTTTCCAAGATCATGAGGCAGCAGCAGCAGCAGCATTTTCAACTTCTTCTGCAATCTTACATCACCCACCTTCAGTTGTCCAAGTATGAAGATACGCGCGCCCTTAATTACTATTGAAACATACACCATATGGAGTTAACTTTTAGCGTATTCATAATTTATCTGAGCCAACACATGTTGCTAACTAGCTAGCTAGCTAGATCATGCATGCGTTTTTATGTTTTCCTAATCCTAATCCTGCCCCGCCCAGTATTTGTTTTACTTCTTTACTTATTATTCAGTTGAGATCCTACCTATTAATTTAATTTCACTACTAGCTGGCGTGGAGTACTAGTAGTAGTACGTGTTGTTGATGGGTGTGTAACCAAGCAAGCAAGCAAAGCCTCTACTTTAATTTCGCCTTGAGCAGCGTGTTGGATAATAACACTAGCTAACTTTGAATATTCAATTGAGCCTTATCAATAAATAATTTTTGTTGGATGTTAAAAAAAATCGTAAGACGTTGCACAATAAACAGAGCTGCATAAATAAAATAAAATTTTAACTAAACGCCATTATCAACAAAATGCATGCATTACATCACTCTTTTAACATTTTTTTATGTGTGATAACTAACTCAACTTCTTTCTATGTCATATGACTATTTTTTTATTTTTATTTTGAAAACAATACAATTCCACAAACAAATGCATACACTCTCTAACGACAACGACAACAACAACGTACTTCCCTTGTTTATTTGTACCTGAACAAGTTTCTCGAGTTTCAGGTTGTATGTGGAAGAGATAGTTGAAGCATGACATGGAAATAGCATCGTTCAGATTCTCTTATATATTGAACATCCCCATTCATAAGCTTTACAATTTTCCTACACATGCTCAGTCCTAAACCTTCCTCACTCCTCCATTCACTGCCACTGCTATGAAACATGTCTTGAACCACTTCCGCCGGAAGACCACTACCCGGGCACACAATCCTGAATTTAAAAAAATAAAACATTCCTTGTTACTTTTTTTACTAATACTAATAGAAATTATAAAATCAAATATTAATGGCAACACAACAAACATACTTAAACTCAATATGCACATCGCTCATTCCATCAATAATACTCTGTTTCAAAGTAGGTCGAACTTGAATTTCTACCCAACCGTTAGGTGACGCTGAATGTTTAACCATATTCAGCAAAAAGTTAGTCAAAACTTGTTGAACCCTTGTTTGATCACCATGCACCGTCAAAGTTTTGACTTCTCCGGGATATCACGAATCAGTTGTACACCTCCATCTCTCAAAGCAAACATTACTTGGCTGACCACAGCATCGATTACACTCACAAGTACAAAATCCTGCTTTTCAAGCTCCAAATGACTGCCAATCCATTCAAACTCAAAATTAGCAATTGCTAGCTTTATAACAATCAATCAGAAACAAAAAAAAAAACTAACCCCTCTTGAATATTGTCCATATCAACATCTTTCACAATCTTTAACATCTGTTTCTGGCATGCGGCACTTGTTTCCAACAACTGCTTTGATCGTCAGTTAGGTTTGTTGTTTCCAAGAGAGCATTAGAAAATCTAATGCCACTTAACGGATTCTTAATCTCATGACAGATGTATGCTAACTCTTTCATCCTCTCGAAACATTTATTTTCTTGCTGTCGTTGTATTTTCATAGCTTGCTGTAACTCTGGGCTTGCAATTTGCAAGAAACAAAATGCTCCCATAACCTCACCACCGCTCAAATTAACCCTTTTATTTGCTGTCAACAAAGCCTGGACGTACTTTCCACGGCGATCAAAAAATGAAAAACATATGTTTATCAGTATCCTGACCTCCAATCGCATTATGCAAAATGATCATGAACTTTGTCAAAGAATCAGGACCCTTTAAGCGACAACAACTTCCAAAAATCTCCCCAACCAACATTTTCCCTATTACGTCTTCACGGGCCCCACCCTGTGAGTTTCTCCATGGCCGTGTTCCACTCAGAGCAACATGTGTTCTCATCCGATGCAAATATGGGTGGAATTAGAGCGTTGGGGTTATGAATTATTGCCTTGTAATCACCTTGAATTTGAACAAATTTGTCCATTACGACTTTTTTGCCTTGTAACATCTTGACCAACAAAACAAACTCCAACTATGCTATCCGTATAATCCTTGCTAGAACAAGCATTAACCACCACAAAAACAGCGTCTTCTTCTTGTGCCAAATTAAATGTCCGTAGTTTGATCTCAACGTTCTTATCTTCTTCACCTGTGCAAAGTGAGTTCCACCCAAGCAAGTTATATTTACAGTATGAATTCACAAAAAAAAAAAAAAAAAAAAAAAACAATAATAGCATATTTAAACATCATAAATCATATCTTTGTCCATAAAATTTGAATCTTAATTTTGGCATTGACTATATTAATATAAGCAATAAAATCATAATTTTTCACATGAAGTTTGAATGTCTATATTGTTAGAATCTTTACCTAATGTTGTTCTTTAGTATATAAAGATCAAAAATCTTCTTTTTTTTCTGACATAGTTTGAATAATTTATTGTATAGAGTTTAAAACACACACAAAAAATGTGCCTTTTCTCCCCAAAGTTTGAATCTTTATTTTGTTGTACTTGAGCATTCTTAGATCAGTGTAATTCTCTCCACGAAGCATGAATCTTTATGTTGTTCTTGAGTTGTTACAGGAAAAAAATACACACTTTTTCCATATAGATATAATCCTTGTTGTGCTCTTTTTTGTATTTAAACACCATAAGGTTTGCAGCTTCATGTTGTTCTTGAGTATTTAAACATCTGAAATCGTATTTTTCTCCATAAAATATGAATCATATATTCTCCTTGATTATTAAAACATCAAAAATAGTTTGTTTTTTTTTTCTTTTTTCCAAAACAGTTTGTATCCTTTTGTTGTTCTCAAGTATATAAGCATTACAAACCATATATATTTTCTCCACAAACTTTATAAAATCTTTTTAAGATAAAAAGTATGTATAGGATTTTCAGAATATAATGTGAAAGTCTAAAACGAGTACCTTGCAAAGCATTATTAAGAAGTTTGGTAACAATTTGTTCTGATTCTTTATAAATGAGATCTCGAACCAAGGACTTCCCCATGGCGTCATTAACCGATAAACCTGTCAATTCTGCAATCTTTGCATTCCATCCATTTATTCGACCCTCGACATCCACAGCAAATATAGGAGCAGTTGCAGTCTCAATCAATCTAACCATTTCTCTTGCGACCGAGCTAAGTTCTTCCACCCCTTCCAACCCCATTTCTTCAATTTGAACCTTTACAACTGCTTTCGAATTGCTTTCCTCAGCATCTTTAAACGAATCTCTAAAATAAGCTGTAAGGAGTGAATCGCATCCATTTCTGCATTCTCCCATGGCAAACTTCTACTTTTCACAACTTCTAAAAACGCATTAAACGAAGAACGCGGATGCATTCTTTGACCGTCGTCTTTATCTTCAGGATGATGCTTAGCCCCACCCCATTTGATCTCTTTCGCAGTGTGGGACCGAAACCAAAACAGGAAATCTTTACAAGTTATGTAAGCAACCGCCATTCCACAAACCGCATCACCAAGTGAAGCTGCACCCGGGTACCCCGCATCGGCTAAGCTATCGGTGCTTAAAACCGGTTGAATCTGTATGACAGGATGATAACCAGTCAACAATATCTTTGATTTGTGATTCGGTCGGTGTAATGCCTAAGGGGTAGTACTTCTCTTGATAATAAAGTGCGGCCCCGTCACACTTGACAAGATCCATAATGCTTGGACTTTGTGTGACGATACCCGTTGGTGAATCTCGAAGAATCATATCACACAACAAGGTCTGTGTTCTTAGAATCCGTTTTTCCAACATTTGTGAAGCCAGCTGTAGTTCAAGGTTTAACTGGAGGCCGAAGGCTTGCATCAAGAATTCACAGGCGTATCGTAAAGGAAAGGGAATGCATCGAGCAGAAGTATGATGACAGACGACCAATCCCCAAAGGCCCATGGTACCTCTTCCAGTGGCACCATCTTCATTTCCGTTAATAATAACGGCCAGGGCCAAGGAAGCGATTGAGCCCATGTTAGCCATGTACTGGGCATGACATCCATGAGGCGCCGAAGGGTGGAACCCACTAAACACAAGGGCTGCATGAGATTATCGTCCTGGAGGACACGAACAGGGTTAGCATGACAATCGACAATCATCCTGACACGATTTTGCCTAAAGAGGAATCTGGAAGCCTGTGGGATATCAGTAGCAGGATAATGCAAGCCTAAGTAGGGATCCAAATCGGGGCGCTTGGCTTCGGCGACAACCTCACCGTGCTCATCTTCATGGAACTTATAGACCATGACGCGATCATAACCGGTAAGGTCTCTAACATTGTGGACAACGGCATCACACAAAAGCTTAATATCACCAGAAGGTAAGGATTGGAGATTAGAAATGGCGCGAACGGCGAGCTTCTGAGACTGGACAGCACCAGCAATGGACAAAGCAGGGTCCTCGGTGCGAGCAGGCTCCAAGTCAATGACAATACCAACATCAATCCGGTGCAAAATAGCGTAAAAGGGTTTGCCGGAGATCTTGGAGTGAACCCAGACAGGGTTTAAGAGAGTGATCTCACGGGCGCGGAAAGCCCTGAGAAGCTGGTCAGCGCTGGAAGGGTGAAAAGGGTCATGACGTCGGTGCCAATTGTAAGGAATGAAGAAGAAGAATCAGAAGAATCGAAGGGAACCGACTGGGGTCCTCCTCCTAGTCTGTCTCTTGCATTCTCACTGAAGGCGATGACTCGGAAGGTGGAATTATTAATAGCAATCATGCAGCCGAAGGGCTGGATGTGTCCGCCACGTTGGATTTTGGAGAGATAGGCGCTCATCTGCTGCTCGGCGACGACAGAGTCCGTCGTCGTTTTGATGGACTGGGAGTAGTCGAAGGACTTACCAGACTCACCGACTGTTCGTACACGGCGTGGAGCCTGGCATCAACGGCGTACTGGGCAATGGCTTTGCTGCTAACTGTAGCATTATTATTATTATTATTATTATTAGAGGAGGATGATGGTGATACCTGATGATGAGCCCTAGAGCTCCCTCCTGAAGCCATCTATCTTTCGTCTACGATCGGATTGATTGATTGTGTTTATTATGTTTTACTGGTTTGGTTTGCAGTTGGAGTTGTAGATGAGATACATGGGGGTGGGGGTGGGGTGGGAATCTACATTTTCCCTATCTCTACTTTTTTAAGTCACCACACCACTTTACAAACACTCATATGGATACCCACCCTTATCTCTAAAACAAACATTTTTTTTTCTTTTTTAGTTTCAAACTAGTGTTAATCCCCCGCGTTGCGGGGCGGTGAGCGTAAAACGGTGTTATCAGTGTTGTAGGATGGGGGCGTAAAACCGAGCTAGGTAGGAACGAAATTAAACAACGCAAAAAATAGAAAAATCGTAAAGCAAAAACACAAATTATTAATACCTAGTGACTCACATAACGTCAAAACGTAGTGGGCAAATAAGTCGTAAAACCGTGTTAACTACTAAGCAAACAAAGACCAAACTTGTGTAAAATTACAAAACAAACCGAGTTAAATGACAAAACACAAAATGACAATTGATGTAAACAGAAAAGAAAAAAAAATAAAAAAACAAATCACAAAAAAATAACAACAAAACAAAGGAAAAAAGCCCACAAAAAAACAAAGTACACAAAAGACAAAAAAGGCACTATTGCCTAACTTGTTTCAAATTAGTATATGTAGTAATCATCCATATCTGCTAAAAACACTACATTTTCTCTATTCTTTTTCAATTAAATATTTTTTTTATCATTACTTTTTTTTTTCTCCTCCGCTCGCAATCACTTTCAAAACATATTAAAAAATTAAATATATAGGTTAACAATGTCTCCTCCAAATTTACTAATGAAGAGTAACATTTTCTCTCTCATCAACGAACAACCACTCTATAATATAGACACCCCACTCACACCAAAAATAGAGATCCTAATGTCTCCTCCAATTACACAAAAATTATGTTATGGTAATTATGTGATGAAGATTATGTCATGTATACTTGGGTAATTGGATTAGTATATTTGGGCGGACATTGTGATGAAAAATACTAATTTCATTCGAAATGAATGCTTATTTGTGTTTGTTTATCTTCGTTTTTATCTGACACTTAAGTTTAACAAATAAACACAAACGAACACGAATACAGACACATTCATTTCCATAAAAAAACGAACACCGACAAAAAATTTAGTTTGGTAAATGATCATGAACATTTCGTGAACACGTTATTTTCTTAACAAATGAACACGAATAAGGCCTTGTTCGTGTTCGTTTGGTTCGTTTACAACCCTAATAGTGAATAATAGGAAACTATCATGACTTCTCACGAGTCAAAAGGGTTCTAGCAATGTCTTAGCTTAAACCAAATTCAAATTATCAAGTCAGTTACACCAAAATAACCACATGACTTATACACTACAGTGTATAGGATACATTATCTCATGATCACCCATAAGAATACCATATACACTATCTTGTCGTCATCATCATCATAATCTTAATACAAAAACTAACATGAAAAGTTACTCTATTGTATGACAACAATGAAATATGTCTCTTCAGTAGAGGAATGGTTTTTTTTTTTTTTTTTGAGTGATTTCACAACGACGTGGATATAAATCGATGATGACCCAAAGGTAAAGGTGGTTTCAAACAAGTGGCAATGATATGATGTGGAACCAATTTAGGGTTTCATAGCTTCATCACACGACTTAGAATAATACATGGTTGTGAAAAGTATGTCTCTAAGAGCATCTTCAATGAGAAGCCTAAAAATGCAAGGCTTCCTCTCATAGCCTCATATTATCCTCCATGCCTCATTTCTAAGAGCATTACTTTCAAGGGGTGTGTCTGTAGTGGTAATGGAGGGGACCAAAGTGTTCTATCTTTTTCCAGCCACGTGACCAACCGGTCCCCCTACATTCTATTCCGCCCACCACCACCTTTTTACTAATCAGATACATCACAACCAGCCACGTGTTTCTTTCGGCTCCACCAAACTTCCTTCTAGGTATGGCAAAAATACCCGAGCCTGATGGGTATACCTGAAACCCGAAGCATTTGGAATGGGTTTGCCCGATACCCGACATGTTTGGGATTGGAAAAAAAATATTTTACTGGTATGGGATTAGGTGATACCCGACCCGGTTACCCAAAACTAAATACCCGTTTACCCGAAAACTTTTAAGTTATATATAGGTTGGGTATTCTACAAATACTACAAAAAATGAGAAAGCTGAGAAGCCACTAGAAAATGACATGTATCAAAATGATTAAACACGTGGAAGGTTAATTGTGTCAAAAGAATACGTACATGAAAGTCATATGTCATTTCCACCTTCATTTTTAAATGTCCGTAACTTTTTTATACGCTATCTTTTTTAAAAATAAATTATACCATAAAATTGAGTGTCTTTTTATCTTTAGACTGAATTACAAGTTTTGTCCTTTAACTTTGTACCAGATTGCAAGGCATGACCTTTAACTTTAAAATTGATTGGTTTTGTCCTTTATGTATTAAAATCTTGCACCTTATGTCCTTTGTTGCTAACCCAGTTAAATTTTTTAGCTAAGTGGAGGGTAAAATTATCTTTTTACCCATTTATTTAGAAAAACATTTTAAAATTAAAAAAAAAGAATTATATATATATATATATATATTAATCTCTCTCTCTCTCTCATTCATTTATAACCACCACCACCTACCTCCATCCCCACACCACCATCACCTTCATTCACCACCTGTCACCGCCTCCGGCTGAGCTCCGGCCGAGCAGACCACAACACCACCACACCCACACTCTTCTCTGTTTACACACATATACACAGGTCTGTGTATTCTTTTATACATAAACACACACATAATATGTTAGAGAGAGAGAGAGGATCGACAGAGGAGGAGGAGTCGGAGGCTCCCACCACCGCTGACGGTGGTTCTCCGGCGGTCGAACCCCACAACCCACCACTGATTATTATTATTATTGTTAGAGAGAGATCTAAGATGAAGAGAGAGAGAGAGGCAGAACGAAAGAGAGAACAGAGGAGAGAGAGACGGGAATCGAGAGAAGAGGAAGAAGGAGAAGCAGCGGCGGCGCCCCTGTTCCCAAATCCAACCGAGGTAAAAACCCCTCTTCCTATTAGTGTTTGTTTATGAATGGTTGTTGTGGAGGTTTACGGTGGTCACAGGAAGCGGCAGGGGTGATGGTTGAGGTTGATGGTGGTTCATTGCTGGAATGGTTGTGGGTTACGGTGCTCTGTACCAATAACAGAGCATAAGCGTTTAGCTCCGGCGGCCCTCTGGGTCAGATCTAGTCTCAGACAGAAGAGGAAGGAGATGGTCAGGTTATGGTGTGGTCGATTGGTTATGGTGGTGGTGTGGTCTCTCTCTCTCTCTCTCTCTCTGTGATTGGTTATGGTGGTCGATTGGTGGTCAGGTGGTTGTGGTCAATTGATGGTCAGGTTATGGTGGTCGATGGATGGTCAGGTTGGGTTTGGATTGACGAAACGAAGTTGAGGCAGGCGGTGGTGGTGGTCGGCGGTAGGTGGTGATCGTAGGTTATGGTGTTGGCAGGTATTAAGAGTAAAAAGACAATTTTACCCTCCACTTAACGAAAAAATTTAACTGGGTTAGCAACAAAGGACATAACGTGCAAGATTTTAATACATAAAGGACAAAACCAATCAATTAAAAGTTAAAGGTCATGCCTTGCAATCTGGTACAAAGTTAAAGGACAAAACTTGTAATTCAGTCTATCTTTAATATAAGTACCATATTGTTATACTATTGAAAAAAAAGTCGAAAACCCAGTTGCGTAAGACACAATGGAGATAACGTAAAACACAGTGAGTACCAATTAAATATGTAATAAACAATATGGTATAAAACACAATGATAATAAAACACAATGGACGACATACTAAAGACACAATGAACAAAAGACTAAGGGGCTGTTTGGTAGCCTCTTAACGAGGCTCTTAACCATTCAGTGCTGAATGATTCAGCATTCAGCGCGTTTGTTTCAGCTTCTGAATGAAATGGTTAAGTCTGAATCATTAAGATTTGGGATGTTGCTGAACCATTAAGCACTCAACTATTAAGCACTGAACTAGGCTGAACCTTAATGAGGCTCCCCTACCAACGTGGGACAAGAAAACTAATCACTAAAAGGTCCAACTTAATGATTCAGCGCTTAACCATTCAGACCTCTTAATGATTCAGCACTTAGTGGCTGTTTGGTTGATTAAGAGCTGAATCATTAAGAGGTCTGAATGGTTAAGAGGTCTGAATGGTTAAGTGCTAAATCATTAAGTTGACCTCTTAATGGTTAGTTTTCTTGTCCCAAATTGGTAGGAGAGTCTCATTAGGGTTCAGCCTAGTTCAGTGCTTAATGATTCAGTGCTTAATGGTTCAGCAACATCTCAAATCTTAATGGTTCAGCACTTAACCATTCCATTCAGATGCTGAAACAAACAGTCTGAATGCTGAATGATTCAGAACTGAATGGTTAAGAGGCTGATTAAGAGGCTAACAAACAGCCCCTTAATCAATCAAACAACCCCTAAAACACAATTAATACTTTTGAAAAAAGTCAAAAACTCAGTTGCGTAAGACGCAATGGATGACATACTAAAGACACAATAAACTCATATTTACTGGTTTGAACATAATTAATGAGTTGCCTATACTTGATTAATGAATAACCTGAATACTTTGTGTTTTTTTTCTGTATGAACAAAACCCCACAAAAAATAGTCGTTTTTTTTCCGTTTTATATAGCACTATGGTACTCATTGGAAAGATAATAAAACGCTCGTTAATTTGGTGCATTTTTTTTCTTTAAAAAATCTCGTATATAAAAGATATTAATGTTTAAAAATTATAGGAGGAAACATGAGAGAGAAAAATGCAATTTTGTTTTTAAATTCTTTTTTTCATAAAATCACTCAATGCCACATGACATCCTACATGGCATTCTCAAGAGGGAGAATGGCTATATAAGTGTCATGTAAGATTTAGCCATTTGAAATAAATAAATAAATATATACATATATATAGTGTAAGGTTGAATGGGGAATCTCAAAAAAGTGGGGAATCTCAAAAAAGTGGGGAACCATGCATTTAACATGTTAAACATATTTTAAAAATTCAATTTAACATGCAAAAAAAATATTTTTTTTTCAAAAATTTCTTCAGAGCTTTTGCATATAAACATGTGTACAAGCTATTACAATAAAAAATTTAATTTTTGTAAAAAAAAAATTTTTTACCTTCTTTTAACTATTTTTAAGCATTTTTTTAATTATTTTATTTTCCGATTTTTTTGTCAAAAAAGCTTCTACATGCATTTATATACAAAATCTCCAATTACACTTTTTGATAAAAATGATTTTTTACATGTTAAATTGATTTTTTTACGATATAATTAACATGTTAAATGCATGGTTCCCAAGTTTCCCACTTTTTTAGGTTCCCCATTGAACCCACCCCTATATATATATATATATATATATATATATATATATATAGGATTTGGTTCAATTGAGAACCCACTTGAGTTGCGAGAACTTGAAAACTCCTCTAGGCCAATAACAAGACGACACACATGCAGCCAAAGTAATTTATCCCCACCCCAACCCCACCCCCACCCCCACCCCCACACCCACTCCAACACACCCCCTTTATAGTCTAATTTCTTTTTTTTAATCATCATCACCACACCATCTCTCTCTCTCTCTCTCACACACACACACTACTCTCTCTTTATCTCTCTCACACACACGACTCTCTATCTCTCTCTCACGACTCTCTCTTTGTTAGAAGATGAGGGTGGTGTGGGATCTGAATGGTGGTGGTCTTGGGTGGTGGTTCATGGCTGTGGAGGTAGGTGGGTGGAGGTGATGGGCGGTGGTCGACGGTGGTTTTTGGAGGTGATGGTGATGGTGGGTTTGGATGGGATCGATTTGGTGGGTTTTTCAGGTCTGGTGACGGGTGGTGGTTCGATGATGGGGTCGATTTGGTGGGTTTCAGGTTTGGATGGGGCCGATGATGGTGACCGGTGGTGGTTCGATGATGGGGTCGATTTGGTGGGTTTCAAGTATGGTGGTTTCGAGGTTGGTATCGAGTTGGTCGATTTGGTGGGTTTCAGGTATGATGGTAGGTTCCGATGGTGGCTTCGAGGGTGGTTCTTGAGCGGTGGTCGACGGTGGTTGAAGGTGATGGTGATGGTGGGTTTGGATGAACAGATCCTTCGATCTGTGGTGGTTTTGTGGTGACGGTGGGATGAACAGATCCTTCGATCAGGTATGTTGTTGTTGTTGTTGTTATTATTATTATTATTAAGATTTTTCATGGCTTTTTTTGTGTGAAAGAAGATGATGGTTTTTTTGTATACGGTAAATAAACAATGGTGTAAAACTCTTTGAGTTATGTGTAGTATGAGTTTTATAGATATTGGTTGTTTTACATTGATGTAATACAATTTTGTTGATGTTGTGGGGGGCATTTACAGTGGTGTAATACAAATGTTATAGATGGTACTACGTATTTTACACCAGCGTAATACGAATGTATGTATTTTGTTGTTTATTTTACACCAGCGTAATACGAATGTATATATGTTTATTGGTTATTTTACACTAACGTTTTTTAAGAAATTTGTGTTTGATAGATTTACACTAGTGTAAATAATTTTCATCAGATTCATCTTTGAATAGTGGTTATTTGTTGTTTTAAAAAAGTTAAGGAATTAAAAAATAAAATGTAGTAAAAAAATATGATATTTTGAATAATTGAATAAAAAATTAACATGGTATTATATTAATTGTTTCTCTCCCATGGTGTTTTACATTAATAATCTTTTATGTACTTTATTAGATTAAAAAGTACTAATACAAAATTAATTATCATGTCAAGACAAATAACCATAAAGATTTAATCTCAACCATTGGATGGAGAAGATCAATGGCCTAGATGAGTTCCTATGGTTCTCGCAACTCACACGAGTTCTCAAAATAACCCAACATATATATATATATATATATATATATATATATATATATATATACTAGGTGAAATCCCGTGTGAAAACACGGGAAGACTACATCCAACTAAAGCTAAAAATCCATTTATTGAAAACACGGGAATAATATTTTTTTTATTCCAATTCTACACCCGAAAATATAAAAAACATAAACAGAATCATTGTATCTTTTGTATTTTATCTCAATGTAATAAACTATTAAATTCAATGTATCAATATTTACAATTTAGTACCTTGAGCTAGTGAACAATCATCACTATCGTGCACCCTGATGATTTCCCCATCGGTCGGGGTGTTACATTTAGGGTGCGTGGTTATTGAAGTTTGGGTAGGGTGGGGTGGTAATTAAGGGTGCAAATGAGTTGAGCAGCTCGCGAGCTACTCGAGATCGGCTCGTGAAAAAGCTCGAAACGAGCCGAGCCGAGCCGAGCTTGAACCTAAAACAAAGCTCGTTTACTTATTGAGCCTGAGCTCGAGCTTGGCATATAAAGCTCGCTAGGCTCGTCGAGCCTTAGTATAATATTTGTTTTATTAATATTTTATAATATTTACCCCACAGTTAAAGATGTTTAGTAAACGACCCGATTCGAGCTTTAGACTTATCGAGCTATCGAGCCTAAACGAGCTTATATTTATATTATTTTTATTTAATATATTAACTATAAACACTAAACGAGCCGAGCTCGAGCCTGGGCTCGGCTCAGCTCGTTTGCATCCCCTATTGGTAATGGTGGTCAGCTAGTGCTGGTGGTGTTGATTGGATGGTGGGGATGTAAAATGTGAAATGATTAAATATTAGGGATGTAAGGTGTTAGGGTTAGACTGGACCTGTTAACTCAAGCAAACCACAAGAATGAAAATTGCACTCAACTCTTTAAAAGTTCATATAAACTTTTATTATATAAGGAATATACATAAGTGGTAACATTTTTACTTGCCTTATTGTGTTATGCAAACAAACACTTTTCACTACTTAACTCGTATAATACATGGGACTATAAAATATAACAAACGAGTTGAACTTGAGTTTGAAAACTTACTTATGAGTCGAGCTTGAACTTTAAAAATAGAGTTGAAAATGATTCAAAGCTCAAGCTTTATTACGTTATATTCAAATTAAAGTTCACTTAAGTTAGTTGGCTGAGTTTGAGCTTAGACGAACTCAAGTTTGACTCATTTACACCCTACTAACCATGCATAACTAGGGCAATACCATGCATAATATAAAAAAATGTATAAGAAGGGGTGGTGATGGTGGTCGACGGCAGGTAGTGGTGGTGGTGGCCGATCTATTTCGTATTAGGGTCAGGGTTTGGTTTGATGAAATGGAAGGGATGGTGGTGGTGTTGGTGGTTGGCGGTAGCCGGTGGAAGGAGGTGGGATATTTATAATTTTTTTCTTATAAAACTTTTTTCTAAAAAATATTTTTTAAACAATTAGGTAAAATGACAATTATACCCTCATGTGCCTTGCACATGAGACACATGATCTAATTTAACAAGAAAATCTAACTAGGTTAGGGCTAAAGGACAAACTGTGCAATATTTTGAGACATAAAATACATAACCAAACAATTTTAAACGTAAAGTGAATGTATTGCAATCAGGTGTAAATATAAAGGACAAACTTTGTAATTCAGTTAACAAAGCTTAAATTGTGGTTCAGTGAAGTGATGTGATAACGCAGAATTGGTAGAAATTATTGCAAAGTTATATTTAGTATAGTATAGTATAGTAGTATAGATAAATAAATTAAATATCATTCTTTTTATTTGTTTAAGGGTTTAGGGTTCTGACCCTTTTTTATTTTACATATTATTAATATTAATAATATTATAGAGGT
The DNA here is from genome assembly GCA_030844895.1 of Ambrosia x helenae. Taxonomy (NCBI): domain Eukaryota; kingdom Viridiplantae; phylum Streptophyta; class Magnoliopsida; order Asterales; family Asteraceae; genus Ambrosia; species Ambrosia x helenae. The sequence continues at coordinate 7,676 of JAUTDX010001116.1, read as the reverse complement.
CCCCAGCAACAAAATGCAACAGCAGCACCACCACCACCTTCCAACCTTCCTCTCGGTGCAATCACCACCCAACAGATTCAGAAGCGGCGGCAGGCGGATCAGGAGTGGCAGGAGGTTCCAGTACGTAAAGGCAATCGTAACAACCAGAATGAGGCGAGCAGTTCTAAGGTAATAACAAAGTTTTTTGTTTCGAATCTTCCACCGAAGTGTTCTTCGGCAGATCTTAGAGAGGTATTCCGGGGTTATGGGGTTTACGAGAACTCGTATATTGCTAGGAAGGTTGACAGATTGGGGAAGAGGTTTGGTTTTGTCTCGTTTAGTGGGGTCAGGGATGTCAAACGGTTAGGGTTGGAGATGTCGGATGTATGGATGGGATCTTACAAGTTATTCGTTACTTTGGCTAGATTTGTGGATGGGATGAGGGTGGAGTTGCCTGTTGAGGAAGGGGAGAGACGTAGGAAGGGCAAGGAGAAGGAACACGACATGCATGCACAAGACCATGCAAACCCTAGAGAAGATTTTACAGAAAAGAGTAGCAATGGGGAAGGTGGTGTTGGGGTCACTGGGGGAAACAGTAGAACATTCCTTGATTCCTTACTAAATAGGAATAAGGTGGATGTTATTAAGGTAGATGATAATGTGGTAGGGTTTACGCAGTGGCAAAACGTCTCGGTAGTGGGCAAAGTGTTGAGTTTCGATGTTCTTATGGATTTACATGTGTGGTTAAGAGATCAGGGGTGGAAGGGTGTTACTGTTAAATATGTATCAGGTTTATCGGTTTTGATAGTGTTCGATAATGAGGAAGATTGTGACAAGTTCTTTCTGAGTAAAGATTCCTGGGTAAATGTGTTTCATTCGCTGGAAAAATGGAATGGTGTTCAAAGAGTGGAGGATGAGAGGATTGCTTGGCTCCAAGTCCATGGGGTACCCGTTCAATTATCTTTGGCGCAAGTCTTTGAGGTGGTGGGATCTCGTTACGGTAAGGTAGTGAAGTTTGTTAAACAGTCGGACGAAGACCATGATTTGTCTTTTTCTTATGTCGGAGTGCTCTGTAATGAAAAGACGAAGAATTGTGGATAGAGTGGATCTTTCTTGGAGAGGGGAGGTGTTTAAGGTGTGGGTCGACGAGGACGTTGGGGAATGGGTTCCGGATTGTGTGGGTGTGGTGGATGGGTTGAGGGATGAAGGGGATAAGGAGGATGTAGATACGGGCCATACGGAGGTAAATGCTGCTGTTGTTAATGAGGTGGAAGTGGAGATGGGAGAGATTCGGGCAATGAAGGGATAGAGGATCATGGTGTTGATCAGGGAGTTTGCTCAAGAGTTGAACAAGGGCAGGAGGTCGAAAGAAGTGAGTGTAGGCAAAGTACTAGGAAGAAGTTTAGAAGGCGTTCTCTGTTTAAACATCGAGGAGAGGCGTCTTCGTCTGGAGAAAGACCGAAAAAAAGACAACGGGATGAAAATGATATGTTCGATATCGATAGATTGATTGGTATTATGCATGTTCCCACAGTCTCTAACGATGGTAACGGAGTTGTTTTTGGAAGAGGAAAATGTGTTTTGTACTCCGGATCTTAATGTTGTTTCTGATGGGTCTGGGTTGGGGATACGCGCTGAGGTCGAAGTCAGGGTGGAGGAAGTTAGACATGTCTCTTTTGATAATGAGGAGGAGTTGTCGGATAACGTAGAAACATCGAACACTATACAGGTGGGGGAGTTCTTGGTGCTATTGATTCGGAGAAGTTTGGGCCTAAGATCAAGGAAGCTATTCGAGATGAACGATTTCCAGCAGGTGGTCAATGAATTGTATGTCTATAAACATACGAGGGTTGGGGAACTCATCTTGTATGGGTTCATCTAAGGCTGAGTGGGTCCGAAGCCTTAGAGTTTCTAACGAGATCCATTTCATTATGTTGCAAGAGACACAGATGGTTTCGCTTGATGGTGTGAATGTAGATAGTTTTTGGGGTAGAGGGGACTGTAATTATGAGTGGGTGCCTTCGTCTGGTAGATCTGGGGGTCTGCTTTCTATTTGGGACTCTTCTTTGTTTTCGGTAGTTTTCTATTGAGAAGAAGGAGAGAGTGCTAAAGGTCTCTGGTACGTTGAAAGGTAACGGGACATTGTTTTACGTTGTACAATGTCTATGCTCCTCACACGGCTGTTATGAAAAGGGCTTTATGGGAAGAATTACGGATTTTGATTGGGGATGGCGATGGTTTTGTTATTGTTGCTGGCGATTTTAACACGGTGAGGTGCGAAGAGGAGAGAAGGAATTCTGTTTTTAGCCAGTCGGAAGCGAATGATTTTAACGATTTTATTGAGGAGGCTAATCTTCATGAGTATGCTCTAAAAGGTAGGCGGTTCACGTTCTCTACGGCTGACAAGTCTAGCCGAATTGATAGAATGTTAGTGAGTTGGGATTTCTTTACCTCTTGGCCTTTGGTGGAATATTTGGCTTTGGATAGGAAGTGGTCGGATCATAGTCCGCTTATTTTGAAGTCGTCTACTAAAAGTTTTGGTCCGAAGCCTTTTCGCTTTTTTAACTCTTGGTTGGAGCGGCCCGATTTCGTAGAGTTTTTGAAGGAAGCGTTGGGTGGTATTGTCGTTGAAGGTGATCCGGATACAAGGTTGATGTTGAAATTCAGACGCCTCAAGGACATCATTAGAGAGTGGGAAAGAAGAATGCGATTAAAGAAAAGGGTGAAAGATGTATTCTTGAAGCTGAGTTGGCTCTTTTGGGGGCTGAAATGGAGGTTCGCCAGCTAGAGGAGGATGAGGTTTGGAGTTCCAGGAAATAAAGAGAAGATTACTTGAGTTGGAGTGGTGCCGTTATTCCGATTTGAAGCAGAAGGCGAGAAATAATTGGGCGAAGTATGGGGACGATAACTCTCGTTTTTTTCATGCGTGTATCAATAAAAAGAAAAGCCGCGAATTTTTATACCGGGTTAAAGGTTAATGGGGTTTGGGAATCGAAGCCAGAGGTAGTGAAAAGAGAGGTCCTTCGTTTTTTTCGATGAAGTTTGAGGAAAAAATGAAGGAGAGACCAAAACTGAGGTGTTATGGGATAAAAAAATTGAATTCTTTGGAGGCCGATTACTTGACGCAGTGTTTTTCTAGCAAGGAGATAAAGATGCGGTGTTCGAGTGTGGGGCCGACAAAGCTCCGGGGCAGACGGCTTCAATTTCAGGTTTATTCGGTTCTTTTGGGACTATTTCAAGGACGATTTTTCGCGATTGATGGATTATTTTCATTAGGTTGGGAGTTTTAGTAATGGTGTGGGTTCGTCTTTCATTACGCTTATTCCAAAGGTAGGGGACCCGGTGGAATTATCTGACTTTAGACCAATTAATTTGATTGGCATCATAAGTAAGGTAGTGTCTAAGGTCCTAGCTAATAGATTGAAGACGGTGTTGAGTAAGGTGGTGTCGGATACTCAATCGGCTTTCTTGTCGGGGAGGTATATTTTGGATGGTCCGCTCATGGTTAATGAGGTGATTTCGTGGGCTAGGAAGCGTGACAAGAAGATATTCTTATTCAAATTGACTTCGACAAGGCATACGAATGTGAATTGGGATTTTCTTTTGTCGATTATGAGCAGATGGATTTTCCCGTCAAATGGCGTATGTGGATTAGGGGGGTGTTGGTTTCGGCTAGGTCGGCTATTCTAGTCAACGGTTCGCCGACTTTTGAATTTGGTTGTCAAAAAGGGATTCGGCAAGGCGATCCTATTTCGCCATTTTTATTCATTATTCTTATGGAGGGCTTTCTCGTGTTTGATGAATAAAGCGTCAGATTCTGGTATTTTCCATGGGGTGCGTCTTCCTAATGATGGGCCGATTTTAACACACTTTTTATTCGCGGATGATGCTATGTTAATGGGAGAGTGGTCCCACCTTTAACTTTAACAATTTGAAGCGGGTGTTACGGATTTTCTATTTATGTTCGGGTTGAAGATAAATATTCATAAGTCAGTTTTGTACGGTATAGGGGTGGACAATGAAGAGGTGTCGGGGTGGGCGAATGTTCTTGGTTGTAAAGGGGGTGCTTTCCCTTTTACGTATTTAGGTATAAAGGTGGGAGCGAATATGAATCGGATAAATAACTGGGAGCCTGTGATCACTACGTTTAAGAAGAGATTATCTAAGTGGAAGGCTACTACGCTTTCTATTGGGGGTCGGGTCACTCTTATTAATCGGTCCTTCATAGTCTTCCCACGTATTATTTTTCCCTGTTCAAGGCGCCAAAGAAAGTTACGGATATTTTAGAAGGTTTGATGCGACGCTTCTTATGGGGTGGCTCGGATGAGGTGAGAAAACTTAGTGGGTTTCTTGGGAGGTAGTTACAAAACCAATTGTAGAGGGAGGGCTGGGTATCACGAGACTTAGCCTTTGTAATCAAGCTTTGATTGTCAAGTGGATGTGGAGGTTTCTAGGTGATTATCAACAGATGTGGAGAAAGGTTGTTATGGCTTTACATGGCCGTGGATCATCATGGGGTTTAGTTCCTGCGAATGCCGCTTACACAGGGGTGTGGAAGACTTGTGTGAACTTGTGTAATAACCTTAAAGTGGAGGGTTGTGGTTTGGGTAGTGTTATCCGGGGAGTTTTAGGGGATGGTAAAAAGCCTTTAGATTTTGTTGGACGTCTGGTTAGGCGATGACCCGTTAAGCGTCAAGTTTCCTAGATTGTACGACTTGGAGAAGGACAAAAGAGTGAAGGTTTTTCATCGGCTGTTGAGTAATGGGGCTGGCAGAATGATTACCTGGGATTGGAAAAGAGCCTTGTCGAATCCAGAAGAGATAGAGGAAAGAAATGTTCTTGAAGGCTGCTGGCTTTCGTGTTCTATGTCAGACAGGATGGATTCATGGAGGTGGTCTTATGGGAAGCAAGCTGAGTTTTCTGTTGCGGAAGTGAAAAAATGGCTACGCGGCTCGTTTATCAACACGGTTGGAGATCGGTTTGTTTGGAGCAAATGGATGCCGTCGAAATGCAACATCTTCATGTGGCGTCTTTCCCTTGACAGGTTACCCACGAAATCAGCTTTGATCCGGAGGAATATCCATGTGGCGAATCCGTTGTGTGTGTGTGTAGGTGGAGATCGAATCTTCGGAACACTTGTTTACGGGCTGTGGTTTTTCGCATGGTGTGTGGCTTGCTGTTTCGAGATGGTGTCGTTTACCGGACATATACGCCTTTCATGTTAAAGATTTAGTGTTGCTTCATGAGTCGTGTGGTGCTCCGAACCATAAGAAAGAGGTTATTAAAGGGGTGATCATAGTTGCGTGTTGTTGCTATGGAAAGCTCGAAACAACAAGGTTTTCTCCAACTTAGAAGTGAAAGTGGCCGAGATAGTGGCGGACGTCAAGTCCTGTCTTTCCTTTGGTACAAGCATCGGTTTAAAAGATGGTTCAGTGGATTGGGTTAAATGGGTTAGATTCGAGTTGTAATGTTGTAATGTTTTGACGTTTTGGTTTTCTCTTGTATTCCCCGTCTTGGGGTGTGCTCGTTTGGTGGTTAATGATAGTTTTGCTTCAAAAAAAAAAGATAAATAAATTAAATAAATAATAAATAATGAATGTTTTTAGAAAGTTATTAGCGGAGTGAGTATAGGGAGGATAGTGTAAAATAACAGTCGGTCGGGGTGGGTGTTTCAATGTTGAAAAAGCCTCAATCGCAGTGCCTCCTTCTCCTCCACACCACCATGTCCCTCCGTCCTTCCGTAAGCATCATATATATATATAAATATATAATTGAATTGGATTTAATTTGTAGTTGGGTAATTCTATTCTAATTGAGTTATTGTTGTTGAACAGCACAGCAACAGCAGAAGCAGAGGATTTTCAAATCGTTCCTACTCTCACAACCACTCCAATCTTCTTCTCCTCCTCCGCCGGATTATACTAATACTAATACTAATAATAATAATAATAATAATAATAATAATAATAATAATAATAATCATACTTCTACTCCGCCTTCTTCTTACAGTTTTCGACCTAATAACCAATCATTTCTTCTTCCAAATCCCTACCACCACCACCAAATTCCAACCACCACATTTTATAATAATAATATTTATTATTATAATCAAAACAACACTTTCCAACATTCACATTTTAAACCAAACCCTCACCACTTTCTCCCCCACCTCCTTTCTATAATCAACAGCGCTTCCGGCGCCCTGTTTCTGACTACCGTATTTGGGAGCACGCTAAACCTCCTCCTCCTACTTCTTCTGCAGATCGTTTTACTGTCCTTTCTTACAATATTCTTGCTGATTACCTCGCCATTAATCACCGCACCAAACTTTACTCTCACATCCCTCCCCATATTTTGGATTGGAACTTTCGCCTCAATAATATCCTGTTTGAGCTCCGTTTGTGGTCTCCTGATATCTTAGCCTTCAGGAGGTTGATCGCTTTCATCATTAAACACACACACTTAAACATTCAAGCCTACAATGCCATCTGGAAGGTATAAACTTACATCACAATCAACTACGTATAATAATCCTACTTCATTTATTTATTTTTAAATATGCTGCTGCTAGATGAGAACTGGTGACCACTTGATGGTTGTGCAATATTTTGGCGTTCATCAAGGTACCTGTTACCTATTCTTACTTACTTACTTTTTTCATATCATCCTTTTTTTAATTTAATTGCTTTGCACCCACCACCTCTGTTTATTCCTTATCTAAAATTTTCATACTAGATTTAAGCTTTTGCATGAGGAAGCTATTGAGTTCAATAAGTTTGGACTGCGAGATAATGTTGCCCAAATCTGTGTTCTACAGGTCACCCACCCCCGTCTTCGACTCCTCATTATTATTTTTTTTTTCTTTTTATGGCCTTTCACACACAAAACTTTACTACACACTCATCTTTTTCTCATTCTTCTACTAAACATTAATTATTCTTATTCTTACCTTATTAACAGTCACTTAGTCAGAAAAGTTCAGCAGGATCACATCCACCTAAAAGGTAACTAAGTATACCATGTTTTTCCCTTTTTTTACTTTCTTTCTTTCATTTATTTGTTGCTCCTTAGCCTTGCAATTTTTATGATAGTCTGCAATAGAGATTGAATTACTATTTTTGTGTCTGCAGCTCTGAACGCCATAATAAAGTCGTCATCTGTAATATTCATGTTCTCTACAATCCTAAAAGGGGAGACATTAAGCTTGGGCAGGTACTATAAATATTCTTTATATACCATTCCCTTGCATTTAACTATTTTATGTAAATGCTAATAGCAGGACATTTCTTATTAATGATGCATGAATGCTTGTTTTTGTCTTGTCTGTTTTTCTTGATGCATATTTTTTCCTAGTGATTAAATTTATTTTTTTTTCATTGGGTTCCTAGCTTCTCTTCAATCAATTGTTATTCACCAATCCCACTCATTAATTCTTAAGTAATTTACTCAAAACTATCAATTTTGCCTACTTTATGGCTATATGTTGTATATTAGTGATTACAATAAATCACATGGGATTTATCTAATTTTGACTTCTGAAGTTATATCTGAACCATCTTTGACCAACAGGTAGGATACTACTAGAAAAGCTTATGCTACAGCAAAGCTTTGGGGATGATGCTCCTGTTGTTCTGTGTGGTGATTAATAACTCAACCCCAAAGGTATCTTAGTCAAGACTTTTTTTGATCTTAAATTT